>CM044013.1:24493387-24668387 GCA_024085815.1 Flaveria linearis | reverse complement strand
CCACACGAGGTCACAAACATATCCAACAAGTGTGTGCAACGTATTATTGGTCCCTGTGAGATAACTCTTGAAGTTGTCATGTTGGCCCTCAACCCTATTAGTTGTAAATTCACCAAAGTTAAGGCGGTCGTACATCCAACAAGTAAAAATTTTCTCTTTGTATGGCACCAACCAATTATTCCAAATATATTCCCATACCTCTGAAAGAAATAACAAATTTTATAAAATAAACAAATAAATTATTAGAGTAACAATAACTATAAAATTCTTACCATGTTTACCATCTTCATTTAACTTTTCTTTCATCTTTGTGCAATTGTAATCGTACAATACCTCTGTGGGAGACGAACATGTAAGGCACCGTTCCCGGGCACCTCACAGTTGGTCATTTATCGCGCATAAAACATACAATTATTTAAAACATCGCAGCGGAATAACTTTTCATTCAATTTAAATGCTTTTGCAAGTTAATACAATATTCATTACAAAACATCGTTTGTTCGCATTACAATGCAAAAACATTATACAAAAGAATGCCATCCAAAAAGAGCCGAGTAGCCGCCCCGTGACATCCCCAGCAACATTACCTGCCAACTGGAAACACATAAAAAGTCAGCGTTGCTGAGTGAGTTCTAGTTTTAAAGTAAAACATACTTTACTTTCGATTAAAAACCGTATTTTACATTTTACGCGATCAAGCATCATACATATACATAGATAATATCATTATTATCTTCATCACTTGTTCATTAACTTTCGTTCATTCAGTGTACATCATTACCATTCACGTTCGTTATATTCATTCACATTCATTCATAAATTCTTACTTTCATTCGTACGTTCATTACTTTCGATAACATGTACAATATCCCAACATTATGCACGAAGCTGGTTACTAGGCCTGAGGTCTTTCATAGACCTCGAACATTGTGTACGAAGCTGACTCCAGTACCTAGGGCAAGTACATTCACCACTTATCTTTTCTTTTTCATTCCGGATCAATGCCATGTGCTATACCCCGAACATTGTGCACGAAGCTGGTCAGTGGGCCTGAGGTCTTTCATAGACCTCGAACATTGTGCATGAACTGACTCCAGTACCTAGGGCAAGCGGCAAGGATCCTATACATATGGTCAATCACAAGGATTGGACCCTATGTGCATCCTTCTGGGGCAGCTAACCCGCACACAGTTGAGCTAACACCCTTCATTGGGTGTGAACCTCCATACATTTGCTTGCAAGCCTTTCTTACTTTCATTCGTTCGTTCATTAATACATGCATTCATTCATCATGTTCTTCTTTCATTATCTTCCACTTTACGTTACATAATACTTTCATTTCATTTATTAACATAACACGTAAAGCCACGGGAAAGATAAACATATATCATAATAAGAAACATCAACATACACAGTAGTATCATCATACAGGGCATCATCATACATACATAACATACATCATGCATAATCACGCAACATCATCATCATCATGCCTAACATAACCACTAAAGCCTCAACCGTCATCTTACTTGAACTTACAGGAATTTCAACGTCAAAACTTACATCTGCACTTTCCCCCGAAAGTCAGAAATTAAACTACGCTTTCCTCGGGTACACCAACCCTATTTGGGCGTATGGGCACCCTTCAGTCGCATGGCCTCCAGGCGACTGAACATAATACCAATGGACTAATGCAGATGAACAACAATGCGGATGAACACCCCAATCGTGCGAATGGACCTCATGCGGATGAACCCAATGCGGATCGACACTTATGCGAATGGGTTATCAGTCGCATGACTCCCCATGCGACTGGCCCCCAATCGTGCGAATGAATCTCAATCGTGCGAATGAACCTTAATCGCACCTCATTCGGCCGTATGGCCTTCATTCGGTCGCCTAGCCCTAGCTGATGCAGAATGTAGTTCATTCCGAACCCAATCTGCCATTTTCGACCTCCAAGCTCATCCAAACCCATTCTAAGCCCAAATCTAACCATCCTAAACCTTAGATGCATACCACAACACCATTCAAGCACGCACAAGCCCGGAAACGAACTCCAAACATATCACATGCAAACACATACAAATAGGTCAACACACACACACACACACACACAAAACGGGTTTCAGATGTTTTCCAGCCCTAAAATCATTCAAAAACATGTAAAAGAGGGGTCCTAGAACTCACACAAACAACACCAAGAAGTAGAGCTTTGATTTGACCCGCTACACGACGATTTTCACGCTCGAATCCACCCGAACCAACCTTTTTCTCACTTTTCTCCCTCTCTTCTCTCTTTGGTTGAATTTTGTGAGTGTGGGGAGAGGGCAAGGGCTGCCCTCTCCCTTCAAATACCTCCACTCACCCAGCTTTCTCTCGTTGGTGAGTTTCATCCCCCGACTTTGGACTTTATTTCTTTTTTCTTCTTTCGTCGGCTTCAAAGAAAATATCCGGGTGTTACAAGTCCACCCCCCTTATATAGGTTTTGTCCTTGAAACCCGTTATTCCTCGAACAAACATGGGTAATGATGTCTCATTTCTTCTTTGGTCTCCCATGTTGACTCGAATCCCTTCTTGTGCTTCCACTGTACGTGCACAAGAGGAACCACTTTATTTCTCAGCCTCTTCTCTTTTCGATCGATGATTGCCACTGGTTGCTCCACATAATTGAGCCGTTCGTCTACTTCGATATCCTCCAGTGGAACAATCATATCTTCATCTGCCAAGCACTTCCTTAGATGAGATAAATGGAATGTCGGGTGAATTCCACTTAACTCATCTGGTAACTCCAATATATAGGCCACCTCTCCTACTCGAGCAATGATTCGGAAAGGGCCTATGTATCTCGGGCTCAACTTGCCCCACTTTCGGAAAACGAATGATACCCTTCCAAGGTGAGACCTTCAACATAACCCGGTCACCCACCTGGAACTCAATCGGTCTGCATCGTTATCAGCATACGACTTCTATCTATCTTTTGCTGCCTTCATGAAGGCTTTGATCCTTTCAAGCTTTTCAGTCGTACCCTCGATCACCTCGACGCTCCCTAACTCTTTATGACCAATATCACCCCAACAAACGGGTGTTCTACATCTCCTACCGTATAGCATCTCATAGGGTAGCATACCAATGCTGCCATGATAGCTGTTGTTGTATGAGAACTCAGCTAACGGTAAGTGCTCATACCAACTTCTCTAAAATCAATCACACATGCCCAAAGCATGTCCTCCAATGTCTGAATGGTTCTTTCTGACTGACCATCAGTCTGGGATGATAAGTCGTGCAAATGTGTAACCTCGTCCCCATCGTATCGTGGAATTTCTTCCAAAATTTGGATGTGAACCGGGTGTCACGATCAGACCTAATAGACACCGGCACACCATGACGAGTTACAATTTTCTTGATAAACAGATCAGCCAACCTCTCAGATGATATGTCTCGCGGATCAGTAGGAAGTGAGCACTCTTCGTCAAGGGTCAACAATCACCGTATAGCATCATACCCTTTCGAAGTACGCGGCAGCTTCATAATGAAATCCATGGTGATGTGCTCCCACTTCCATCCCGGTATATCTAAAGGTTGGATCTTCCCATACGGCTTTTGATGATCGGCCTTCACTTGCAAGCAAGGCACTTACTCACATACTCCACTATGTCACACTTCATACCTGGCCACCAATAATCTTTCTTCATGTCTTGCTACATCTTTGTGGTACCGGGATGAATAGAGTATTGAGTCTTATGAGCTTCATCCATAATCTTCACCCGTAGATCCCCAAACGAGGAATCCACATTCGTCCAAACCGGGTTCTAACACCAAATGTGTTTTCACCCAATCCCGCGACCAGACCTCTCATTCTTTTAGAGTTAAGATGATCTTCTTTTAATGCCTCATCTTGAAACTCTTTGAATTGCTTCATCACATCCGAGGTCATGATCATCTGATATGCTTTCACCTAAATCGGCTTGGGTCTCTCTTTTTGGCTAAGGGCGTCCGCCATCACATTGGCTTTGCCCGGATGGTAGTGGATCTCACACTCATAGTCCTTTATAAGCTCTAACCATTGTCTCTGCCTCATGTTTAGATCTTTTTGCTCAAAGAAGTACTTCAGCTCTTGTGGTCAGTGAAAATGGTGCACTTCGTCCTGTAAAGATAATGCCTCCAAATCTTTAGCGCAAAGACCATGGCTACTAGCTCCAAGTCATGAGTAGGGTAATTAACCTCATGAACCTTCAACTGTCGGGATGCATAGGCTATAACCTTCCCTCTCTGTAACATCCAAAAAGTTTGATAATTATTTATTTATTAGGATTAGTGTTCAGTCGCACAAACATGCGTGCAAATGAACCTCAGTCGCATGCTGTATGTGCGAATGAGGCCCAATCGCACGAATGACGGGCGTATGGGCTCAATCGTACGATTGAGCCGTGCGAATGGTCCAATCGTGCGATTGAGTATGTCGGCTAAAAATTTTCATGTAGGATAAATAGGGCGTTAAGAGTGTTAACAGTAGACATTATCTGCTGTACTTTCACCCCCTTGCTCCTGTCGAACCCCACACCCTTGTTCTTGCTAGATTGAGTAAATTAGCTCCGTTTTGGTAAGTTTTGCTTGTTACGGATCGATTCTTGAATATGTTAAGCTGTGTATGGTTGAAATTGATCCAAAAACATATTTTAAATCTGGGTTTCTGTTCAATTTTTTCTGTTAAACTGAAAAGTGAAGGTTCGGTCTTAGTTTTTATGAAGATTGATGAAATAAAGACCCGAAACGGTTGTAAATGAGGTGTATATGTTCTGTTGTGAATATGGCATAATCTGAACGGTTAAAAACTTGAGTTTTTCGATCAAATATGGTAAGAACACAGCTGCTAATCCATTTCAGCGAATGAGCCCAGTCGCATGACCCATTCGTGCGACTGAGTCAATCGCATTGTTCAATCGTACGACCGAAGTTCAGTCGCATAAACCAATCGCATGAATGGAGGTCATTCGCATAAACCCTGTTATAGCTCATTCGCACCTCTGTCGTATAGTCCATTCGTACGACTAAGCTCAGTCGCATGTTCAGTCGTACGAATGAGTCCAGTCGCATGGCCTTAGTCGTATGTAGTGGTCAGCTAGGGGTGATTTGACTAAGTTAGGGTTGTTGTTTTAGGTTTGCCTTGAGAAGGAGAAGTTCTAGCTGCCCTAGTGTATTTGGATTGATAATCACTTGCTGAGAACATTAAGGTGAGTTCTAATTGCCCTTTTTATGTTAATATTGTTTGACAAATGTTATTTGACAAAATCAGGCACTGGCATGCATATAAATAAATAATGATGTGAAAATGAGTTGAAAATGGTAAAGGTGGTAAATGGCGAGGTGGAGGTTTGACCTACCAAATTATAGACGGAGGTTTGACCCGTCAACGCCAATTATAGACAAAGGTTTGACCCGTCAACACGCGAGGTGGAGGTTTGACCCACCAAATTATAGACGGAGGTTTGACCCGTCAACGCGCGAGGTGGAGGTTTGACCCACCAAACTATAGACGGAGGTTGACCTGTTAACGCGCGAGGTGGAGGTTTGACCCACCAAATTATAGAAGGAGGTTTGACCCGTCAACGCGCGAGGTGGAGGTTTGACCCACCAAAGTAAAAATGATAAAAGATGTCCATAAATACCTTGTGGGTATTCGATATGCATATCAATACTGGAATAAATAAATGGACTAATGAATGTGTGTGAATCATTGGTGTGGTAACAGCTGATAAGTTGTTGTTATTGAAATGTAGTGTATGTTAGAACTCACCAGTTTATCTGATTTTGTGTTTGTTTTTCTTATGCATGCCACGTAGTAATAGAGGTGCTCGTGATGATCCCCCACAGAGTTAGCTTCCGGTTATGGTGAATGATACTGGCCACGAATGTTGGGTTTTGGGAATGATGTATTTAAAGTTTAACAAAGTTTTGAAATGTCGGTTAAAGTCTTGTAAATATTGTTACCGATGTAAACAGTTTTTAATATATATAAAATTTCCACTGCATTTGTAGTCTCTGAGTGGTTATAATAACCCAACTAGTAGCACCCTCTTATTAGATTATTGTTATGAATGTGAGGGTGTTACAAGTTGGTATCAGAGCCTTAGTTAAAGGGATTTGAACAATTAATTGTTTCAAACTTTAACTGAATATATGGGAAGTGCCAGTATCTATAACCGGAAGTGGGGTGAATATTGTGTGGATGAGTACTTAATTATTTGTGAGAATTCATTCAATTGTTGAATGAAATAATTGTTTAAGATAAAGACTAGTATTATGTGTATGCATGATTTTGTGGTTTAGATAGGGTTAGAAATAAACTGTGAAAGGATAATGAGAAGAGGCAGGATGGTGTGAATAAGTAAATAATTGATAACACCTGGCCAATGTTATGAGCAATTTACATTATATGCAACATCCTGGTATCACTCATTATTTGATTATGGTTTATTTCTGATCGTAGATGGAGGAAACTAGTAATGCAAATTCTAGACCTGAAGCTAGGATCTCAGGTGATGAACTTAAGGCAGCTATAGGTGATGAGGTCGCCCGAGTGTTGCGTACTACCTTACCTGAAATGTTGAGCGACCTTAGGAGAGGTGGTGAATCGTCGCCCCAACCAACTTCTCCACCTATTGTTATTGAGCCGGTAGTGGAGAAACCAGTGTCGTAGAAACATTTTAAGGAATGTGATCCGCCTAAGTTTGAAGGCCAAAAAGATGTAGTAGTAACTTATAAATGGCTACGAGAGATGGAAGCGGCGTTTAAACTTAGTAGGTGTAAAGAAGACCAGAAGGTGGGCTTTGCAGTGCATCTTTTCAAGCAGAAGCTCTATATTGGTGGGACACAGTAGAAAGGCCATGGGTGAGGCCGCGGTAAACCAGATGACGTGGGAAACTTTTAAAGCATTGGTGATCAAAAAGTTCTGTCCAAAAGGCGAGATGGACAAAATTGAAATTAAGTTTTTACAGTTTCAAGCAGGCGCTTTAAGTCACAAAGAGTATACTTCCAGATTTGAAGAAATGGCTCGTTTGGTACCTCATTTAGTAACTCCTGAGACAAAGAGGATTACTAGGTATGTTCAGGGATTACCTCCTAAGGTAAGAATGCTGGTCAAGTCAAATTCTCCTTCCTCTTATCAGGCCACAGTGAATTTGGCTGCGGACATGTATGAGGAAGTCACTGAGTCTGAGAAACCTGTGATGAAAGAAGAAGTGGTTAGTCGTCAGGAAGCTTCACTGAGTTCTAGGCCTATGTATGGACAAGGTGGGCCGCAGAAGAGAAAGTTTAATGCTAGGGGCTTTGTAGGTCCCCCTCCTCGGTGTAATAGATGTGGAAAGTTCATAGAGGGGAATGTAGACTGAATCACCCGGCATGTCGTAAATGCGGGAAACCTGGACATTTTGTTTCCAGATGTCCAGAACTTCGGTGTTATGGATGCGGGGAGATGGGACATATGAAATCTGAGTGTCCAAAACTTAGACCGGACCGGTTCCTATTCGTGCAGTAGGAGGACCGAGTAAAGTCAGCGTGAGTAGTAGTAGCGGTACTACGGGGAGAGCATTCACAATGACTGCGGAGGAGGCTAAGGCATTACCGGATGTTGTGTCGGGTACGTTTCTTGTTAATGATGTACCTGCTAGAGTTTTATTTGATTCGGGAGCTAATAGAAGTTTCATATCAATAAAATTCCATGTCTTAATAAAAGTTAAACTATCCAAGCTAGATGTTGCCTTTTCAGTAGAAACTGCCTCTAATGAATTTATAGTTGTTAGTGAGGTAATAGATGATTGTTTTATCGAATTAGAAGGTGTAAAATTTCCTGTTAGGTTACATATGATGAAATTAGGATGTTTTGATGTAGTATTGGGAATGGACTGGTTATCTACGTTTGAGGCCCAAATAATATGCAAAAGACAGATAATTGTGTTGCGAGCACCAGATGGTAATTCGGTAACGGTTTTTGGTGATGATCATGATAGTGGGGTGAAGGTCATATCTATGATTAAAGCAGAGAAATTATTGAATAGGGGTTGTGAGTCGTTCTTAGCATATGTAGTTGATACTGCTAAGGAAACGAGGAAGTTAGAAGATGTTCCAGTAGTTTGTAATTTTCCTAATGTATTTCCTGAGGATCTACCCGGTATACCTCCTAATAGAGAAATTGAGTTTAGAATTGATTTAATACCTGAAGCAAAACCTGTTGCTAAAACCCCTTATAGACTTGCACCGGCTGAGTTAAAGGAACTCTTAAAGCAATTACAGGAATTATTAGACAAGGGTTTTATCCGACTAAGCTCTTCGCCGTGGGGTGCTCCTGTTTTGTTTGTAAAGAAGAAAGATGGCAGTTTGAGAATGTGCATAGATTACAGGGAACTAAACAAACTAACTGTCAAGAATAAATACCCATTACCCCGTATAGATGATTTGTTTGATCAACTTCAAGGTGCTAATTGGTTCTCAAAGATAGATCTTAGATCCGGGTATCATCAGTTAAAGGTGAAAGAAGAAGACATACCAAAGACAGCTTTTCGTACGCGATATGGGCATTATGAATTCTTGGTGATGTCGTTTGGATTAACGAATGCTCCTGCTGCATTCATGGATTGATGAACAGAGTATGTAAACCAATGTTGGATAAATCGGTAATTGTGTTTATAGATGATATTTTGATCTATTCTAGGAATGAAGGAGATCATGCTTGTCATATTCGAGAAGTATTGGAAATTTTAAGAAAGAATAAGTTGTACGCAAAATTCTCGAAGTGTGAATTTTGGTTAAGGGAAGTGCAATTTTTGGGTCATGTGGTAAATGCGGATGGAATATTGGTAGACCCTGCAAAGATTGAAGCTGTAGTGAACTGGGGAATTCCTAAAAGCCCTTCAGAAATTCGTAGTTTCTTAGGACTGGCAGGATACTATAGAAGATTCATTCAAGATTTTGCTAAAATTGCTTCCCCATTAACGAAGTTAACTCGAAAAGACGTTAAGTATGAATGGAATAAAGAACAGGAAGTTGCTTTTCAAGAACTGAAGAACCGATTAACACGAGCTCCAGTATTGGCCATACCAGAAGGTGTAGATGATTTAGTGATATATTCTGATGCATCATATCAAGGATTGGGGTGTGTCTTGATGCAACGTGGGAGAGTTATTGCTTATGCTTCTAGACAGTTGAAGACCCATGAAGTTAATTACCCAACCCATGATTTAGAACTGGCAGCTGTAGTTTTTGCTTTAAGATATGGCGACATTACTTATATGGAGTAAGATGTACCATCTTCACTGATCATAAGAGTCTGAAGTACTTCTTTGAACAAAAAGATTTGAATATGAGACAAAGGCGATGGTTGGAGTTAATCAAAGATTATGATTGTGAAATTTTATATCACCCCGGGAAAGCCAATATGGTTGCTGATGCATTGAGCAAAAGGAGAAGTATGAACCGATTAAGTTAAAGCATATAAACTTGTAATCACTCCTGATTTTATGCAACAGCTGAAAGAAGCCCAACTGGAAGCATTAAAAGAAGGAAACATTAAGAGAGAAAGAATGGTCGGTCAAGAGAGATATTTAGAAGAAAATAGCCATGTTTTTATTAGGTTTGGTCGAATGTGGGTTCCGTTGGCTTTACGTGATATGGTACTTGATGAAGCTCACAAATCTAGGTATTCCATTCACCCAGGCATGACTAAGATGTACCAAGATTTGAAGCAAGATTATTGGTGGCCAGAGATGAAATTTAATGTGATGCAGTATGTAAATAAATGTCTGACTTGTGCCCAAGTGAAAGCTGAACATCAGAAACCTTATGGATTGTTGCAGCCATTAGCCATTCCATTTGGAAGTGGGACGATCTGACTATGGATTTTATAACGAAATTGCCCCGTACACCAAAAGGTTATGATACTATTTGGGTAGTGGTAGATCAGCTAACCAAGAGTGCTTTATTTCTACCAATACGGGAAACTTATTCAGTGGAAAAGCTAGCTGATACTTTTACTAAAGAAATAGTTAGATTACATAGAGTTCCGAAAAGTATCACATCTGATAGAGATGCCAGATTTACCTCCAGGTATTGGAGAAAATTTTACGAAGCCATGGGAACTAGACTTTACTTTAGCACAGCCTATCATCCCCAGACAGATGGTCAAAGTGAGAGAACTATTCAGACATTAGAGGATATGCTACGGGCATGTATTATAGATTTTGGAGGTAGCTGGGATAGTCATCTTCCTTTAGCTGAATTCGCTTACAACAACAGTTATCAAGCTACTCTTCAAATGTCCCCGTTTGAGATGTTGTACGGAAGAAAGTGCAGAACTCCACTTTATTGGGGAGACATAGGGCAACGCGAATTGGGAAATAGTGAAATAGTTGAAGAAACAATGGCAAAGTTTGAAGTAGTCAGAAATCGTATTAAAGAAGCAAAAAGCAGGCAGAAATCGTATGCAGATCGTAGAAGAAAACCATTGGAATTTAAAATTGGGGATTTTGTCTTGTTAAAAGTTTCTCCATGGAAGGGTATTATTCGATTCAGAAAGAGGGGCAAGTTAAGTGCGCGTTTTATTGGACCTTTCCGAATAGTGGAGAAAGTAGGGTACGTGGCGTATAGGTTGGACTTGCCTGAAGAATTAAGTGCTATTCATCCAACCTTCCACGTCTCTCAGTTACGGAAGTATTTAGCTAATGAAACTCAATATGTACCATTAGATGATATTGAGGTTGATGAGAAGCTCAATTATGTTGAACAACCTGTGGCCATTACGGATCGTAAAGAGAAGAAACTTAGAAACAAAAGCATTGGCTTAGTCCGAGTGCAGTGGGCACATCGCCAAGGATCTGAGTCAACCTGGGAATCAGAAGAAGAGATGAGACGGAACTACCCTCATTTGTTTTAGTCAGCTTTCGAGGACGAAACCCTAAATAAGGTGGGTAGACTTGTAACATCCAAAAAGTTTGATAATTATTTATTTATTAGGATTAGTGTTCAGTCGCACAAACATGCATGCGAATGAACCTCAGTCGCATGCCGTACGTGCGAATGAGGCCCAATCACACGAATGACGGGCGTATGGGCTCAATCGTACGATTGAGCCGTGCGAATAGTCCAATCGTGCGATTGAGTATGTCGGCTAAAAATTTTCATGTAGGATAAATAGGGCGGTTAAGAGTGTTAACAGCAGACAATATCTGCTGTACTTTCACCCCCTTGCTCCTGTCGAACCCCAACACCCCTGTTCTTGCTAGATTAAGTAAATTTGCTCCGTTTTGGTAAGTTTTGCTTGTTACGGATCGATTCTTGAATATGTTAAGCTGTGTATGTGGTTGAAATTGATCCAAAAACATATTTTAAATCTGGGTTTCTGTTCAATTTTTCTGTTAAACTGAAAAGTGAAGGTTCGGGTCTTAGTTTTTGTGAAGATTGATGAAATAAAGACCCGAAACGGTTGTAAATGAGGTGTATATGTTCTGTTGTGAATATGGCATAATCTGAACGGTTAAAAACTTGAGTTTTTGGATCAAATATGGTAAGAACACAGCTGCTGATCCGTTTCAGGTGAATGAGCCCAGTCGCATGACCCATTCGTGCGACTGAGTCAATCGCATTGTTCAATCGTATGACCGAAGTTCAGTCGCATAAACCAATCGCACGAATGGAGGTCATTCGCATAAACCCTGTTATAGCTCATTCGTACCTCTGTCGTATAGTCCATTCGTACGACTAAGCTCAGTCGCATGTTCAGTCGTACGAATGAGTCCAGTCGCATGGCCTTAGTCGTATGTAGTGGTCAGCTAGGGGTGATTTGACTAAGTTAGGGTTGTTGTTTTAGGTTTGCCTTGAGAAGGAGAAGTTCTAGCTGCCCTAGTGTATTTGGATTGATAATCACTTGCTGAGAACATTAAGGTGAGTTCTAATTGCCCTTTTTATGTGTTAATATTGTTTGACAAATGTTGTTTGACAAAATCGGGCACTGGCATGCATATAAATAAATAATGATGCGAAAATGAGTTGAAAATGGTAAAGGTGGTAAATGGCGAGGTGGAGGTTTGACCCACCAAATTATAGACGGAGGTTTGACCCGTCAACGCCAATTATAGACAAAGGTTTGACCCGTTAACGCGCGAGGTGGAGGTTTGACCCACCAAATTATAGACGGAGGTTTGACCCGTCAACGTGCGAGGTGGAGGTTTGACCCACCAAACTATAGACGGAGGTTGCCCTGTTAACGCGCGAGGTGGAGGTTTGACCCACCAAATTATAGACGGAGGTTTGACCCGTCAACGCGCGAGGTGGAGGTTTGACCCACCAAAGTAAAAATGATAAAAAGATGTCCATAAATACCTTGTGGGTATTCGATATGCATATCATTACTGGAATAAATAAATGGACTAATGAATGTGTGTGAATCATTCGGTGTGGTAACAGCTGATAAGTTGTTGTTATTGAAATGTAGTGTATGTTAGAACTCACCAGTTTATTTGATTTTGTGTTTGTTTTTCTTATGCATGCCAGGTAGTAATAGAGGTGCTCGTGATGATCCCCCACAGAGTTAGCTTCCAGTTATGGTGAATGATACTGGCCACGAATATTGGGTTTTAGGAATGATGTATTTAAAGTTTAACAAAGTTTTGAAATGTCGGTTAAAGTCTTGTAAATATTGTTACCGATGTAAACAGTTTTTAATATATATAAAATTTCCACTGCATTTGTAGTCTCTGAGTGGTTATAATAACCCAACTAGTAGCACCCTCCTTATTAGATTATTGTTATGAATGTGAGGGTGTTACACTCTCTGCATTAACACGCACCCCAATCCCAAGTATGAAGCATTAGAATAAACCACCAAATCTTCACTTCCATCGGGTAATGACTGAACAGGAGCTTGAGTCAGTCTCGTCTTCAATTATTCGAACGCCTTCTCTTGAGTTTGACCCCATACAAATTTCACATCTTTCCGGGTCAACTTGGTTAGTGGAGAAACGATCTTGGAAAAGTCTTGGTTAAATCTTCTGTATTAGCCCGTCAAACCCAAGAAATTACGAATCTCGGAACGGCGTCTTTGGAGACTTCCATTGCATCACAGTCTCCACCTTTGTCGGGTCACCATAATCCCCTCCGGATTCACCACGTGACCCAAGAATTGAACCTCGCATAACTAGAACGCGAATTTGGAGAACTTGGCATACAACTTCTCCCTTCTCAGCGTTTCCAACACCTCTCGAATATGACCGACATGCTCTATCTCGCTCTTCGAATAAATCAGGATATCATCAATAAACACAATCACGGATTTATCCAACATAGGCCGACACACTCGGTTCATCAAGTCCATAAAAGCAGATGGCGCGTTGGTCAACCCAAATGCATAACGAGGAACTCGTAGTGACCATATCGCGTGCGAAAAGCTGTTTTAGGAATGTCTTGCTCCTTCACTTTCAATTGGTGGTAGCCAGATCGAAGATCTATCCACGAAAACCAACTGGCAGCTTGGAGCTGATCAAACAAGTCAATAATCCTCGGTAATGGATACCGATTCTTCACCGTCAATTTGTTCAACTCACGGTAGTCAATACACATCCTCATTCTACCGTCCTTCTTCTTCACAAACAAGACCGGAGCACCCCAAGGAGAGATACTCGGCCTGATGAAACCCCTATCAAGCAACTCTTGCAGTTGCTCTATCAACTCCTTATCTCAGTCGGAGCCAACAGATATGGTGCCTTGGCAACAGGTTAGGCACCGGGTATCAAATCAATCTGAAACTCGATCTCTCGGTCAGGTGGCACTCCTGGCAAGTCTTCGGGAAACACATCGGGAAAGTCACACACAACCGGTACATTAGACAGTTGTGGTGTTGGCGTATCCGCATCCTTTACATAGGCCAAGTAAGCACTACATCCACGCCTCATGCACTTTCCGGCCACCGCCAACAAAATCACCTTCGGAATAGTCGTAACCCGTTCACCGTAAACCGTCACCAAATTCCCGTCAGGCGCTGTTAGCCTAATCATCTTCTTGCGACACACAATGTTCGCCTCGAAGTCCGCCAACCAAATCCCAAGAACCAAATCGAAACCACCTAAGGTCATCACGAACGGTCTAACAGGAAACGTATACCCTTCTAGTTCCACATCACAGTCCTCTATCATCTCAAAAATCCTGGTAGACTTACCTATGGCAGTTTCTACATCAAAGGGCGCATCAGCACGTCTACTACTAACCGGCAGCTTAGTACAAAAAGCAGCAGAAATGAAACTTTTACTAGCACAAGAATTGAACAACACAGAAGCTAAAGTTTGGTTCACTAGAAACGTACCAGACACAACATCAGGGTCCGTCCTAGCTTCCTCTTGTGTAATGGTGAATGCCTTGGCGCTCGCTCTCGGTCCTTCACTCCCCGTCTTCTTCACCCCCGAACCTTCAGCCCTTGGCTTCTTGCAGTCTAGGCTCATGTGGCCCTCCCCGTCACAGTTAAAACATCTCCCAGCTTTGCACTCCCGTGCCATATGACCTGGCTTCCCACACTTGAAACAAACGTTCAACCCCTATCTACACTCGCCACTATGCTACTTCCCATATTTGCCATACTTTTTCGATCCCGTACCCGGTGTGGCTACACGGCGATTATCCACCCGTGCCTTCTTGTTACCCGTCGAGTCATCAACCCGACCAAACCTCTTCCACTCTAGTTTCGATCACCACCACCCTTCCTACTACCTTCAGCCATCACCACTACAGCCCCCTCATCATATAACCTCCCCGCCAAGTCCACCGCCGACCTAAACGTGCTCGGTCGGGCAGCGATCATGTGCCTGCGAATATCCGCTGGCAAACCCTGAATATACCTCTTAATCTTCCATGACAGAAGCATCACCTGATTCGGCACCAGACGTGCCATCTCGTTGAACTTTGTGGTGTACTACTGATGTGTCATGGTTCCCTCCTCCAGTTGCAGGAACTCCCTCCCAACCTTGTCCATCTCCCGGTGAGGACTGAACTCCTCAATGACCAACTTCTTTAGCTCCGACCATCTCATTCTCCTAATTGCCCGACTACCTTCGGCTTGGACCATATTGTCCCACCAACACAAAGCCGAGTCCACAAATGAGTGGCAGCAAATTTCACTTCTGGTCTTCTCAACACTCGCTGATATTCAGAACAGCTTCCATTTCCCTCACCTATCGGTGAGCAGCAGCAGCAGCAGTGCCATTTCCATCAAAGGTAAGGGGCTTACATATTTGAAATGGCCCGTAGTTACAGCCTCGTACCGGCTCCTGCACAGGCTCTTCCTCCTCCTCCTCATAATCGGAGGGAATCGTTTCAGTCTCTGGTTGCTCCCGACCTTCCGAGGACCGGTTCCCCTCCCTTCTTTCTCCTTCCCTTACATCCTTAATTACTTCGGTCACCACAGACGGTAAGATCGCCTGCATGACCTGATGAACTTCTTCCACAATAGCTTCCTTTACTGAGGCTCTCAAATTGGCGCTCTCATCTCCACCCTCTGGATGAGGGGTCTCAGGTCCTTCATGAACCACCTTTTCAACCCTAGGTCTTTCTCTTTGGGCTGTGGTTCAGCACCAAACCCACCACGACCTCCACCCCTCGAAGCTTTAGAAGATCTACCATCGGCCATCCTCTAACACACACTTAAAGATTCAAACACCAACACGGTCATTCAAGGAAACAACTCAGTTTATGTCAAGTATAGTAAGTCCCTAATTGTAGTGGCCAGTTGTGATTAGCCACTTACTTTACTCTTCATACCCCAAGCATTACCTGTCCTGACTACATCAGTATTTAAATCTACAAACAACACATAACCACATACCATGCGCACAAAATACCGGTTAACATTAAGAAAATACCTGATGGCACGCAGCTACTCAGACTGGCATCCCGTCCCTTTCCATCCCATTTTCAGTTTAAGTTTAGGTTTATTTTGAAATTTTATCCGTTTAACTTAAACATTGGCTTTGATACCAACTTGTAAGACCCCGTTCCCGGGCACCTCACAGTTGGTCATTCATCGCGCATAAAACATACAATTATTTAAAACATCACAGCGGAATAACTTTTCATTCAATTTAAATGCTTTTGCATGTTAATACAATATTCATTACAAAATATCGTTTGTTCGCATTACAATACAAAAACATTATACAAAAGAATGTCATCCAAAAAGAGCCGAGTAGCCGCCCCGTGCCATCTCCAGCAACATTACCTGCCAACTGGAAACACATAAAAAGTCAGTGTTGCTGAGTGAGTTCTAGTTTTAAAGTAAAACATACTTTACTTTCGATTAAAAACCGTATTTTACATTCTTACGCGATCAAGCATCATATGTACACATAGATAATATCATTATTATCTTCATCATTCGTTCGTTAACTTTCGTTCATTCAACGTACATCATTACCATTCACGTTCGTTACTTTCATTCACATTCACTCATAAATTCTTACTTTCATTCGTACGTTCATTACTTTCGATGACATGTACAATACCCCAAACATTGTGCACGAAGCTGGTTACTGGGCCTGAGGTCTTTCATAGACCTCGAACATTGTGCATGAAGCTGACTCCAGTGCCTAGGGCAAGTACATTCACCACTTACCTTTTCTCTTTCATTCCGGATCAATGCCATGTGCTATACCCCGAACATTGTGCACGAAGCTGGTTACTGGGCATGACGTCTTTCATAGACCTTTAACATTGTGCACGAAGCTGACTCCAGTACCTAGGGCAATCGGAAAGGATCCCATACATATGGTCAATCACAAGGATTGGACCCCAGTGTGCATCCTTCTGGGGAAGCTAACCCGCACACAGTTGAGCTAACACCCTTCATGGGTGTGAACCTCCATACATTTGCTTGCAAGCCTTTCTTACTTTCATTCGTTCATTCATTAATGCTTGCATTCATTCATCATGTTCCCTTTCATTATCTTGCACTTTACGTTACATAATACTTTCGTTTCATTCATTAACATAACACGTAAAGCCACGGGAAAGATAAACATACATCATAATAAGAAACATCAACACACACAGTAGTATCATCATACAGGGTATCATCATACATACATAACATACATCATGCATAATCATGCAACATCATCATCAACATGCCCAACATAACCACTAAGGCCTCAACCGTCATCTTACTTGAACTTACGGGAACTTCGACGTCAAAACTTATATCTGCACTTTCCCCCGAAAGTCAGAAATTAAACTACGCTTTTCCTCGGGTACACCAACCCTATTTGGGCGTATAGGCACCCTTCAGTCGCATGGCCTCCAGGCGACTAAACATAGTACCAATGGACTAATGCGGATGAACACCAATGCGGATGAACACCCCAAACGTGCGAATGGACCTCATGCGGATGAACACCAGTGCGGATGGACACTTATGCGAATGGGCTCTCAGTCGCATGACTCCCATGCGACCATGCGACTGGCCCCCAATCGTGCGAATAAATCTCAATCGTGCGAATGAACCTCAATCGCACCTCATTCGGCCATATGGCCTTCATTCGGTCGCCTAGCCCTAGCTGATGCAAAATGCAGTTCATCCCGAACCGAATCTGCCATTTTCGACCTCCAAGCTCATCCAAACCCATTTAAGCCCAAATCAACCATCCTAAACCTTTGGGATGCATACCACAACACCATTCAAGCACACACAAGCCCGGAAAAGAACTCCAAACGCATCACACGCAAACACATACAAATGGGTCAAACACACACACACACACAAAACGGGTTTCAGATGTGTTCCAGCCCCAAAATCATTCAAAAACATGTAAAAGAGGGGTCCTAGAACTCACACAAACAACACCAAGAAGTAGAGCTTCGATTTGACCCGCTACATGACGATTTTCGCACTCGAATCCACCCGAACCAACCTTTTTCTCCCTTTTCTCCCTCTCTTCTCTCTTTTGCTGAATTTTGTGAGTGTGGGGAAAGGGTAAGGGCTACCCTCTCCCTTCAAATACCTCCACTCACCCAGCTTTCTCTCGTTGGCGAGTTTGGTCCCCCGACTTTGGACTTTATTTCTTTTTCTTCTTTTGTCGGCTTCAAAGAAAATATCCGGGTGTTACTGAACACAAGGTCTTCCACCAATATGGAAAATCCTTCCACATGTTGGTTTTGAAAAGGATATTCCACTGTCTTTTGTTATTCTCCCTAACGTCTGCACAGGTTTTAGTAGTATTCCTGTATCACACGCGCTCATCAAGGCAAGGTCCCTGTCTTTGACAATAAGCGGGGCTCCACACACCCATCGAGCATATCTCTGATCCGCTCCAAGACCCATGTGAAGTTGTCCTGCCGTTCCCTCGATATAAATGCGTGCGCAATACAAAACGACTTCGACGTCGACGTAACGCCAATAACCTGAACAAACGGAATGTTGTACATGTTGGTCTTGTACGTCGTGTCTATTAACATCACGTGCGGGAATGCGCGTCACATTTTATACGAAGTAGGATGACAAAAGAAAACATCTTCCACGGCCTTAGTAGCTGCATTCGTTCGTGTTTCATACACGAACTCTTTAGATTGTATAAGGTTTTCAAGTTCCTGCATTGGTGTCATGCCTTTTCTCCCCTCAGCCCTAAACTTCGACGTCAGATTGTATATGTTCTGAACAACACAGACGCTGTGGGGAAAGTGCTCCCTTACGGTTGAATGGATGTGTCGTGGCCGCACGTGCTGCCTGTGTAACTTCTCAACAAGATCAATGTCTTCAGCGGTCATCTTTCTAAGATGCACGTGGCCCTCCTCGTACACAATAGGATCGTGGTTGTGTGTCTCGTTTCTCACCTCTAACATCCAACTGTCACTCTATTCTACGTACTTCCCTACGAGTTTAAGGGATATCCTTTCTTTATACTCACAGTACGCCTACTTGTGACAGTGAATTTAGGTTCACCACTACGATTGCATAATAGTTCCACATTCTTTTTTCGTGACCGACCCACCACAATGACGCACCCATGCTCGCATCCTCTCATTTTAGCCCACTTCTGCAAGTACTCACGATAATCAAAATACTGAAAAAATTATAAAGCTAGACATAAAAAACAATATATAAAACAAACAAAAAATAAAATAAACAAAAAATAAGAACTCTTCGTACTTTATTGGTTTTATAAGAAACCGTAGCCTTTCTTATCCGATCCTCATCCCCATCATGCTGAGCAGTGTCCCCATGGTTTTTTTTGAGGTGACACATGTGAAATTTCTAGGTCTGACTGGTACGGGGGATGTCCGTAATCCAGCTCTGTTTGTGAGTGGAAGGGCCAAAAGTGCCAAATGGGCAAAGTTCACATTAATTTTGTACAAAAAGGGAGGCATGGCCGCCCATAATGCCTGCATATCCTTTCATTCGGAATTCTCAGAGAAAAGAAAACAGAACTCGATATTTTTAGAGAGAGAAAGCAGAAAAGCAGAGAATTCTCGGGATTTTTGAAGAGTAATCTGAAAACTAGAAGTTTTTGGTAAGAAATCTCGAGTTTTGAAGTTTTAGATGATTCTAGAACCGTATGTATGCTTATAAATGTGTCTTGTGTGTTCGGTGGTATGTGTGTGTGTGTTTTAGGTGTTAGAAACAACTGAGAAGTTCAAGGAAGGGATATCAAAACCCGAAGACAAACTAAGGTGAGTTTCTAGACCCCTTTTTACCTGTTTTAAACGTTTTGGGGCTGGAAAATGCATGTAAGTATGTTTTTATAAAATTTGGGTTTTATACCCGTATGATTTGAATGTATGAATGTATGTGTTTATGTTAAGTTTTGCCTAGAATCATGTGAGCATGTTTAGAACTAGGCATTATGATGTTTGGGACTTGGACTATGAATTAGACACATGAACAGGTTACTAATACGTCTGAAATTTTGCCTTAGAAATATGTCTGAAATTTGGACTTAGAATAATTAAGTATAAGTTAATGAGTCCAATAGTGCTTATACGCCCAAGGAAGTGCCTTAGAAATAGGCTAAGTGGGGTAATGTGTCCAAGCCTGTAATATGTCCAATAGTCCTAAAACGACCAGACTCATAAGTCTGAAAATTTGCTAAGTATGGGGACTTATAAGTCCCAACAGGACTCATGAGTCCCACAGTACTCATGAGTCTGAAAACTAAGTAAAGGGTGAAAAGTCTGAATTCTGGTCGTATGACCAGAAAATATTTTCTAAGTATGGGATGGTACGACCAACAGGGCTAATACGACCAACAGGGGTCATACGCCCAGCAGTGCTCAAACGCCCAGACCCGAGAATTTTCTAAGTATAAGCTTAGAAGTCCAACAGGGCTCATACGCCCAACAGGATCAAACGCCCAACAGGGCTCATACGCCTAACAGGGCTCATACGCCCAGAACACTTAGAATTTTTACAGAAATTTTCTGGAAAGCTGATTTATGGGATTTTGACCAGAGTTGACTAGGGTTAATAAATGAGGATGTTTTATGAATGTAATGATGATAATTGATTAACCCTTTTTATTGTTACTGATTCTATTATCAAGTATTTTATTATCGTTAGCAATATTATTAGTATATTGTTAAGTATGAAAAAGGCATGACCAGGAATGTTTAAGGATTTAACGAAGAGTATAATCATTAATAAGTAAAATATTAATGATAAAGAGAAATGGAACGTAAAGTGAAAGATAATGAAAGAGGAACATGATGATGAATGCATGTATTAACGAATGAACGAAAAGAAGAATGATGATGAATACATGCATTAATGAACGAACGAATTATGTCTTGCAAGCATTGAATAACGCGATTGGTCCTTCTCTGTGATTGACCATGGTCATGGTACCTCTACCGCTTACCTCTAGTACCGTGGCATACGTTTTGTTGTTCATATGTTGACTTCGGCCCGGTAGCTAATAACGATCGGGGTGTAGCATATGGTATTGGTACAATTCACCTTTCAATGTGCAAGTAAGTATGAACGGGATTCTTGTCATTCGACCACAGTAATCATAGCCAAGTGCTATGAAGTGGGTAAAGCCTGACAGAATCCATACGAGAAGTTAAAGATAACGATGTATAACGAATGATGAAGATAATAACGAATATTATCTCTGTGTACGTATGATGTATGAACGCATGCATGAAAGGATACTTTTAAATAAGTAAAAGTATGTTTTTATTATAAAACTAGAACTCACTCAGCAACGCTGACTTTTATGTGTTTTCCAGTTGGCAGGTAGTGTTGCTGAGGATGGCACGAGGCGGCTACTCAGCTCTTTTGGGACGGCATTCTTTTGTTAATGTTTTTGTATTGTAATGCAAACAAACGGTATTTTGTAATGAGTGATGTATTACTTTGCAAAAGCATTTATAGTAAATTCAAAGTTTCCGCTGCATGGTTTTTATTAAATTATATTAAATGTATGTTTTATGGGTGATGACGACCAACTGTGAGGTGCCCGGGAACGGGGCCTTACAAGTTGGTATCAGAGCCAAAGTTTAAGTGAAATGGGTAAATTTTTAAAATAAACCTAAACTTAAACTGAAAATGGGACAGAAAGGAAGAGAATGCCATCTGAGTAGTTGCGTGCCATCAGGTATTTTATTAAAGTTAATCATGATTTCGTGCGCATGATATGTGTTTATGTGTACTGTTAGACTTAGATACTAATGTAGTCAGGACAGGTAATGCTCGGGGTACGAAGAGTAGAGTAAGTGGCTAATCACAACTGGCCACTGTAATTAGGGACTTACTATACTTGACATAAACTGAGCTATTTCCTTGAATGACCGTGTTGGCGTTTAAATCTTTCAGTGTGATAGAAGATGGTCGGTGGTAGATCATCTAAAGCTTCCCGTGGCGGTGTACGTGGTGATGAACCGCGTAACACGCGAGGAAGACTTAGGACAGAGAAAGTAGTTCATGAGGAAAACGAGACTCCTCATCAGGAGGAGGCAGACGAAAGCGTGAATTTGAGAGCCTCGGTAAAAGAGGCAGTGGTTGAGGAAGTACATCAGGTCATGCAGACGATCTTACCATCTGTAGTGACCGAAGTGATAAAGGCAGTACGTAATGATGAGAGACGAGGGAGGAATCGGTCCTCAGGTAGACAGCAACAGACAGAAGCAGAAACAGTATTATCCGATGATGAAGAGGAAGAGGAAGAAGAGCAGTTACGGGAGACAGCCCGGGGTTGTAACTACGGGGCATTCATGAGGTGCGAGCCCCCAACTTTTGATGGTTCTGGTACTGCTACTGATGCTCACCAATGGGTGATGGAAATGGAAGCTGTCCTCGATATTAGTGATTGCCAGGAGGACAAGAAGGTGAAGTTTGCTACCCACTCTTTCACAGGGTCGGCTTTGTGCTGGTGGAACAATATAGTCCAAGCCGAGGGTAGCAGGGCTATAGGGAAGATGAAGTGGGCTGAGTTAAAAAGGCTGGTGATTGAGGAATTCAGTCCTCGTCGGGAAATGGATAGAGTTGAGAAAGAGTTCCTGCAGTTGGAGGCGGGGACGATGACCCACCAACAATACACCACCAAGTTTAACGAGTTGGCGCTGTTGGTGCCGGAGCAGGTGACGCCGGTGTCTCGAAAGATCAACCGGTATATTCAGGGGTTGCCAGCTGAAATTCGTTGGCACTTGATTTCTGCCCGACCAAGCACTTTCAGGTCGGCAGTGGATTTGGCGGGAAGGTTATTTGATGAACGGGCTGCGTTGGTAAAGGCTGAGGGTAGCAAGAAAGGAAGTGGAGAGAAAAACTGGCAGGGGAAGAGATTTGGTCGGGGTGATACTTCGACGAGTAACAAGAAGGCGAGGGCGGATGATCACCGTGTGGTCGTGACGGGAGCTGGGGTGAGGAAGTGTGGCAAGTGTGGAAGGGAGCACTCAGGGGAGTGCAAATGGGGATCCAACATCTGCTTTAAGTGTGGGAAGACGGGACATATATCAAAGGATTGCCGGATGGGCAAGTGTTTTAACTGTGGGGAAGGCGGTCATATGAGCAGGGACTGTAAGAAGCCGAGGGCTGAGGCTTCAGGGGTAAAGAAAACGGGAAGTGAAGGTCCGAGAGCAAGCGCCAGGGCTTTCACTATGACGCAGGAAGAGGCTAGGACGGACCCCGATGTTGTGTCAGGTACGTTTCTAGTAAATCAAACTCTTGCTTCTGTGTTATCTGATTCTGGTGCTAGTAAGAGTTTCATTTCTGCTACTTTCTGTGCTAAATTGCCTGTTAGTGGTAAATGCATTGATGAGCTCTTTGAAGTAGAAACCACTATTGGTAAGTCCACTAGAGTTACTGATATGATAGAGGACTGTGCCATAGAATTAGAAGGTCATAGGTTTGCTGCTAGATTACATGTGATGCCCCTAGGTGGATTTGATGTAGTACTAGGGATGGATTGGTTAGCAACCTATGAAGCGAATATCGTATGTCGAAAGAAGATGATTAGATTGACGGCATCTGACGGAAGTCTGGTGACAATATACGGTGATCGGGTAACGGCGATCCCGAAGGTGATTTCGATGGCGGTGGCGGGGAAGTGCATGAGGTGTGGGTGCAACGCCTACCTACGTTATGTGAAGGATGTGGAAACGCCAACACCACAACTATCCGACGTTCCGGTTGTGTGCGAGTTTCCAGATGTGTTCCCGGAAGACTTATCGGGATTGCCACCTGACCGCGAAATTGAATTTCAAATTGACTTAATACCCGGT
Source organism: Flaveria linearis (assembly GCA_024085815.1). NCBI lineage: Eukaryota > Viridiplantae > Streptophyta > Magnoliopsida > Asterales > Asteraceae > Flaveria > Flaveria linearis. The sequence goes on along the minus strand of CM044013.1, from coordinate 24,644,645 downwards.
GCCCAACCTGTCGCCAAGGCACCGTATCGATTAGCTCCTACGGAGATGAAGGAGTTGATGGAGCAACTGCAGGAGTTGCTTGACAAGGGCTTCATTAGACCGAGTATCTCTCCTTGGGGTGCTCCGGTCTTATTTGTGAAAAAGAAGGACGGTAGCATGAGAATGTGTATCGACTACCGTGAACTGAACAAGTTGACCATAAAGAATCAGTATCCGTTACCGAGGATCGATGACTTGTTCGACCAGCTCCAGGGTGCCAGTTGGTTCTCGAGGATAGATCTTCGATCTGGCTACCACCAGTTGAAGGTGAAGGAGCAGGACATTCCTAAAACAGCTTTTCGTACGCGTTATGGACACTATGAGTTTCTCGTTATGTCATTTGGTCTAACTAACGCGCCAGTTGCTTTTATGGACTTGATGAACCGAGTGTGTCGGCCAATGTTAGATAAATCAGTGATTGTGTTCATCGATGATATCCTGATTTATTCGAGGAGCGAAGAAGAGCATGCCGGTCACATTCGGGAAGTATTGGAGACTTTGAGAAGGGAGAAACTGTATGCTAAGTTCTCCAAATGTGCTTTCTGGCTACGCGAGGTGCAATTTTTGGGTCACGTGATAAATGCAGAGGGAATCATGGTGGACCCAGCAAAGGTTGAGGCTGTGATGCAATGGAAATCACCAAAGACGCCATCCGAGATTCGTAGCTTCTTGGGATTGGCGGGCTATTATAGGAGATTTATTCAAGACTTTTCAAAGATAGCCTCACCTTTGACAAAATTGACTCGTAAGGACGTGAAATTCGTGTGGGGTCGAGAGCAGGAGACGGCTTTTGAGGAGTTGAAGGCAAGACTAACACAAGCTCCTGTTTTGACTTTGCCCGAGGGGAATGAAGACTTAGTGGTCTATTCAGATGCATCTTATTCCGGGCTAGGTTGCGTGTTGATGCAACGTGGAAGGGTGATCGCATATGCATCTCGACAACTGAAGACCCACGAAGTCAACTATCCCACACACGATCTAGAATTAGCTGCGGTGGTTTTCGCGCTGAAGATTTGGCGGCACTATCTATACGGGACGAAGTGCACAATCTTCACAGACCACAAAAGCTTGAAGTACTTCTTCGAGCAGAAAGATCTAAACATGAGGCAAAGGCGATGGTTGGAGCTCATAAAGGATTATGACTGCGAAATCCATTACCATCCGGGCAAGGCCAATGTGGTGGCCGATGCCCTTAGCCGAAAAGAACGACCTGAGCCGATTCGGGTGAAGGCTTATCAGTTAATCATGACCCCCGATGTGATGACACAGGTTAAGGAGTTCCAAGACGAGGCTTTGAAAGAAAATCATCTTAACTCCGAAAGGATGAGAGGCCTAGTTACGGAATTGGGTGAGAACACTCTTGGTGTTAAGACCCGATTTGGGCGAATGTGGATTCCTCGATACGGGGATCTACGTGGTAGAATTATGGACGAGGCCCATAAGACCGATACTCCATTCACCCCGGTGCTACCAAAATGTACCACGATATGAAGAAAGATTACTGGTGGCCGGGTATGAAACGTGACGTAGTGGAGTACGTGAGTAAATGCCTAACTTGCTTACAAGTAAAGGCAGAACACCAGAAGCCTTACGGGAAGATCCAACCGTTGGATATACCCGAGTGGAAGTGGGAACACATCACCATGGACTTCATTACGAAGTTACCACGTACCCCAAAAGGGTATGATGCCATATGGGTGATAGTTGACCGCTTGACAAAGAGTGCCCACTTCCTACCGATCCGCGAAACGTACTCATCTGAAAGATTGGCGGATCTGTTCATCAAGGAAATTGTAACTCGTCATGGTGTACCGGTGTCCATTGTGTCTGATCGTGACACCCGGTTTACCTCCAAGTTTTGGAAGAGATTTCATGATGCAATGGGGACGAGACTACACATTAGTACAGCATATCACCCTCAGACAGACGGTCAGTCTGAGAGGACGATCCAAACACTCGAGGACATGCTTCGGCCGTGTGTGATCGATTTTGGAGGAAGTTGGGACAACCATCTGCCGTTAGCGGAATTCTCGTACAACAACAGTTATCACGCCAGCATTGGCATGCCACCTTACGAGATGCTATACGGTAGGAGATGTAGGACGCCCGTGTGCTGGGGAGACATTGGGCAGAAAGAGTTGGGAGGTGTTGAGGTAATTGAAGCAACGACTGAGAAGTTTGAAAAGATCAAAGCCTTCATGAAGGCGGCGAAAGATAGGCAAAAGTCGTATGCTGACAAGAGGCGAAGACCAATAGAGTTCAAGGTTGGTGACCGAGTCATGTTGAAGGTCTCACCTTGGAAAGGAATTATTAGATTCAGGAAACGAGGTAAGCTAAGCCCGAGATATATAGGACCTTTCCGAATTATCGCACGAGTAGGAGAGGTGGCCTATCGACTTGAGCTGCCGGATGAGTTAAGTGGAATTCATCCCACATTCCATGTATCTCATCTGAGAAAATGCTTAGCTGATGAAGACATGGTTGTACCACTGGAGGATATCGAGGTGGATGAGCGGCTCAACTACGTGGAGCAACCAGTGGCAATCATTGATCGTAAGGAGAAGAGGTTGAGGAATAAAGTGGTTCCTCTTGTGCGTGTGCAGTGGAAGCACAGGAAGGGATCCGAGTCTACGTGGGAGACTGAAGAAGAAATGAAACAGCACTACCCACAGCTGTTTGAGGAATAACAGGTTTCGGGGACGAAACCTATATAAGGGGGGTGGACTTGTAACACCCGTAATTTCTTATTAAAGAAATTAAAAGAATGAAATAGAAAGAAAGGGAAAGGAAATAAAAAGTCTACTTTTGTGGAAGGGCCAAAAGTGCCAAATGGGCAAAGTTCACATTAATTTTGTACAAAAAGGGAGGCATGGCCGCCCATAATGCCTGCATATCCTTTCATTCGGAATTCTTAGAGAAAAGAAAACAGAACTCGATATTTTTAGAGAGAGAAAGCACAAAAGCAGAGAATTCTCGGGATTTTTGAAGAGTAATCTGAAAACTAGAAGTTTTTGATAAGAAATCTCGAGTTCTTGAAGTTTTAGATGATTCTAGAACCGTATGTATGCTTATAAATGTGTCTTGTGTGTTCGGTGGTATGTGTGTGTGTGTTTTAGGTGTTAGAAACAACTGAGAAGTTCAAGAAAGGGATATCAAAACCCGAAGACAAACTAAGGTGAGTTTCTAGACCCCTTTTTACCTGTTTTAAACGTTTTGGGGCTGGAAAATGCATGTAAGTATGTTTTTATAAAATTTGGGTTTTATACCCGTATGATTTGAATGTATGAATGTATGTGTTTATGTTAAGTTTTGCCTAGAATCATGTGAGCATGTTTAGAACTAGGCATTATGATGTTTGGGACTTGGACTATGAATTAGACACATGAACGGGTTACTAATACGTCTGAAATTTTGCCTTAGAAATATGTCTGAAATTTGGACTTAGAATAATTAAGTATAAGTTAATGAGTCCAATAGTGCTTATACGCCCAAGGAAGTGCCTTAGAAATAGGCTAAGTGGGGTAATGTGTCCAAGCCTGTAATATGTCCAATAGTCCTAAAACGACCAGACTCATAAGTCTGAAAATTTGCTAAGTATGGGGACTTATAAGTCCCAACAGGACTCATGAGTCCCACAGTACTCATGAGTCTGAAAACTAAGTAAAAGGTGAAAAGTCTGAATTCTGGTCGTATGACCAGAAAATATTTTCTAAGTATGGAATGGTACGACCAACAGGGCTAATACGACCAACAGGGGTCATACGCCCAGCAGTGCTCAAACGCCCAGACCCGAGAATTTTCTAAGTATAAGCTTAGAAGTCCAACAGGGCTCATACGCCCAACAGGATCAAACGCCCAACAGGGCTCATACGCCTAACAGGGCTCATACGCCCAGAACACTTAGAATTTTTACAGAAATTTTCTGGAAAGCTCATTTATGGGATTTTGACCAGAGTTGACTAGGGTTAATAAATGAGGATGTTTTATGAATGTAATGATGATATATTGATTAACCCTTTTTATTGTTACTGATTCTATTATCAAGTATTTTATTATCGTTAGCAATATTATTAGTATATTGTTAAGTATGAAAAAGGCATGACCAGGAATGTTTAAGGATTTAACGAAGAGTATAATCATTAATAAGTAAAATATTAATGATAAAGAGAAATGGAACGTAAAGTGAAAGATAATGAAAGAGGAACATGATGATGAATGCATGTATTAACGAATGAACGAAAAGAAGAATGATGATGAATACATGCATTAATGAACGAACGAATTATGTCTTGCAAGCATTGAATAACGCGATTGGTCCTTCTCTGTGATTGACCATGGTCATGGTACCTCTACCGCTTACCTCTAGTACCGTGGCATACGTTTTGTTGTTCATATGTTGACTTCGGCCCGGTAGCTAATAACGATCGGGGTGTACATATGGTATTGGTACAATTCACCTTTCAATGTGCAAGTAAGTATGAACGGGATTCTTGTCATTCGACCACAGTAATCATAGCCAAGTGCTATGAAGTGGGTAAAGCCTGACAGAATCCATACGAGAAGTTAAAGATAACGATGTATAACGAATGATGAAGATAATAACGAATATTATCTCTGTGTACGTATGATGTATGAACGCATGCATGAAAGGATACTTTTAAATAAGTAAAAGTATGTTTTATTATACAACCAGAACTCACTCAGCAACGCTGACTTTTATGTGTTTTCCAGTTGGCAGGTAGTGTTACTGAGGATGGCACGAGGCGGCTACTCAGCTCTTTTGGGACGGCATTCTTTTGTTAATGTTTTTGTATTGTAATGCAAACAAACGGTATTTTGTAATGAGTGATGTATTACTTTGCAAAAGCATTTATAGTAAATTCAAAGTTTCCGCTGCATGGTTTTTATTAAATTATATTAAATGTATGTTTTATGGGTGATGACGACCAACTGTGAGGTGCCCGGGAACGGGGCCTTACACATTCCCATTAAAAGTATCCGACACATGTGTAATTTCTAGGTCTGACTGGTACGGGGGATGTCCGTAATCCAGCTCTGTTTGTGAGTGGTACGTGTTCGGGGCATGCCCGTAAGAATTACAAGGGGGATGTATGTACCCTTCACCGTAACCCGTCGGTCCAAATAAAGAGTTGTAGGCCTCTTCAGTAAATGTGTTCGACGGGTTGGTTTCCTCCTCCCCCCATGGAGGGTGACTCCCGTATACGTAATATTCCTAAAAAAGATAATGGTTAGATATTTCAAATAAAAGTTATAATAAAACAGATACTACTTCAACCTGGTTTGAATCTTTGATATGTGGCTTCTCATTTAAATCTGGAAGCTTCGGCTTTTGATAATGATCTCCTGAACCCGACATTGTTTTTGAATTAACGTGTTTTTTTTGAACGACGAACGCTATTTATGTTAAAAAAACTGAATGATGTATTTGTTGAAAAAAAATAAACTTCAAAAATATGGGCGACGTATGGTTATTGAATGAAATATGGTTGTTGAATGAAATTGGAAGGTATTTATTGTGAAAGTCTGGGCGACAAACCGTCAAGGTTTGTCCAAACCGTCACGGTTTGGCCAAACCGTGACGGTTCGAAGTAGGTGACGCGCGAATCCGGGGCCTTTTGTCAATATCAACAGAGTACCTCATACCGTAAAGGTGTACCTCGTACCCTAAAGGTCATGGTTTGGTGACTGGTTTTCACTTTATCCGTGTCATTTTGTCGTTTTGTTGTCACGTGGTGTCGGATGACTGACACAGAAACCGTGACCGCAAGCCCTTGCGGTCACGATTAGGTTGCACAACGTGACCTTTTGCCCTAACCGCAACCTTTAATTAGGTCCGGCCTACCCCCAAAAACCCCTACGGTGTCCCCATTAGGAACCAAAAAATATCATTATTCAACAAAACCAAGATGTACAAAAAAAGAAACATTAAAGTACCATAGGTCGAGAAAAATATGTTTAGGAGAGAGGAAAAAAATAAAAGTGAAACCGAAGCCCAACCGATGTAGAAAATGAAGATGAGTTAACCGACAGTAGGAGTTTAGGGGGTAATTTTAATGATAATAAGATTTTTGAGGATGCAGAAACTAGCATTTAGAACATAACTCTCTAAATTCAAAAGATCCAGTTACATCGTTAGTTCAGCTTAGAACTATACAGTTTTTAACTATAAAAGAAAATCTTGGATTGAAAATTAAACTTATAAAATACTATAAGCAAAAAGTATATTTAGAGAAGAATATGTATTATATTTTACGTAAGTATAGAATATATGTTGTGATAATATTTATATTGGAACTTGGGTAAAATAACTATATTCTGACTATTTTCTAGAATTTATAGAAGACGGTATGCATAAAAGTTGTAAGAAAAACAAATAAAATAAAATAAAATGATTAAATTAAAAAGAAATTAAAAAAATAGATGTAATTTGAATTTTAAAGTTTGATATCCCATCGTTCTATCTGAATATATGAGTGACCACTTTGCTGCAACGAGGTAGCTGTTTTAGAGATTGATAACTTGTACCATTTTGGTATAAGAATTATCATTCAATATGCCTACATTAATGGAATTCCTACCTCCAACGTTACGTATTAAAACTTTATGATAATACTTTTTTTTTCTGAACAGATCATTGATTTCACTTACTCATCTTCATTATCTAATTACTAAACTTGAGATCATTTTTTTTTTAAAAAAACTCATATTATTTGAGAAAATTATTTGACCCACATGAAACCTCTTTTTGTTTTTATTATAGGTGAGACTTAAATCCAATATCTCAACATATTTTTATGAAATTTTAAGCTACCTCAACTTAACCATTTGATCTAAGGATTATTGATTATTATAATACTTATACGTCAAATTTTAACTACATTTTCTCTTTAGATGTATAAAAAATAGATTTTAGTTAATGTTCCTATTTAAAAACTTAAATTAGTTATAGAGTAAATTACACGGATCGTCCCTATGTTTTGTTCAAATTTCATCTTTCGTCCCTGAGAATGAATAATTACATATTTAGTTCTAAGATTTGAAAAAATGTAACATGTTTCATCACTGGGTCAAATGACCGTTAATTTATTCTGTTAATTAGTTGTAAAAAGACCATTTTGCCCTTTTTTTTCTCATTCAACCCATCTCAACTACTACCACCTCCACCACCACCATTTCTCGCTGCCCCACACACCACCATCTTCACCATCACACAACACATCCATCGATTATGGTTTGGTGGGTCGTTCATAGAGATCGCTGTGGTTACTAGCGGCTTGACGGAGTAGTCCAGTGAGCTTCTTCGTTTTCTATTTGAGTTCAACACAGTCTTGCTTGTTGATGCAGGCTTAGCCGACGGATTTGATGATTTGATCTGCGAGTTGGATCGGTCTTGAGAGGATCTGTTGCACGAAGAAGTTTTGGGGTGTTGCTAGAAGAGGTGGAGATGGGCTGGTGGTGGTGTGGTGTAGAGTGGTGGAAATGGTGTATGTCGTGTAGTGGTGGATATGGGTGGTGTGTGGTGGTAGAGGTGGTGTGTGGTGTAGAGGTTGTGTGTGGTGGTAGAGGTGGTGGCGAGGAATGGTGGTGGTGGAGGTGGATGTGGTTGAGCTAGGGTTAAGTGAGGAAGAAGAATGACAAAATGGTTATTTTACAACTATTTAAGGAAGTAAATTAACGGTCGTTTGATCAAGGGACGAAACGTGTTATGTTTTTTTAAACCTTAGTACTAAACCTATAATTTTTAAATCCTAAAGATGAAATATGAAATTTGAAATTTGAGCAAAATTCAGGGACGATCCGTGTAATTTACTCTTAATTATATTATTAAAGTGAAGGAAATACATATTTCGTTCCTAACCATCTTTATTCTTTAAGCTTCTTCTCTTTTTTTACGTAGTCGTCACTTGGTTTTTCTCTTCCCTTCACTAACCATCACTTTAAGGGAGTGGCGTCCCACATTTCTATCAATTTCACGTCCACTCTACTTCATCTTCATTTTCCCTTCCTTAGAACATTGCACTCATCGCACTTTCCTATTTTTATTTTTTATATCATTCTACTTTATTACTAACTACTCTATTTTAATTTAAATCAACTCGTGTTTCAAGTATAACTTGAACCCAACACCACTTAAATAAAAAACATGCACATTTGCCGCTAGATTACACTTCCCTAATTAAGATATATACATGTGTGATGGTGTTCCCACACTTCCCTTCTCATGCCCACACCCCCACTCCACCCTCATCGAAGAGTATGTTGCATCTTTCATCCTTCTTTATTTTTTTTAAACTGATTTAAATTAATATGAACTAATTAGCTTAAATTTTTGTCATGTACTTCGTAGTATTTCGTTAAATAAGGAAAATAAGACCGGACAAAATAAAAATACAATTATGTAAAATTAGAAAAAAAGACTACCTATCTAGAGATGGAATGCGTGTGTGCTCAATATAGTTGATGGCACGGCCGTCCTATTAGTATGAGAAGAACACCAAATCCATTTACGAAGAAGTAAGTCGGTATGAACTGAAGTTTCATCTCTACTTTACACTCTATTTGGCGTATTTCGTTTTGTTAGACACTTGTTTCCTCCATTGAATTAATGTAGTTTGGATGTATACATAGACTTTTGTTTGACTGATCAAGTTTTAGTGGAAACACAAATACTAAACGAAAGGAGTTCAAAAGTTATTGTATTTGGTATGAATAAATTAGTGTATATCAAGTGTTTTATTTCAAGCAGAGTGCTTTTAATATTAGTTAGCTTCAATTTGGTTACATACTGATTATATTCTTCATTTGATTCTGATCCGAATAACATTTATCATTTCATATTTACAACCATGTAGTTGCTTCATTTAAATAGGTGGAATGTTCTACAAAATTACATCTCGTGGATCTTTTACGCACTCATAAAACAGGTTAACAATTGTTAAGCTTTTTAGTTGTTTTTTCTTTCCTTTCGGCCTTCCATTAGATTAAGAATTTATGTTCAGATGATAAGTTTTTTTTAAGACCTGTTGGCGGTGGGGTTTGTGGTCTATAATAATGCACATAGAGAGATGATATAAGAATCATAGGATAGAAAGCGAAACAATTTTCTTTAGGTGAAAAGGCCTCAACGTTTGTAACCGCTTTACGCTCCAAAAAACTTGAGCCGGCCCTGATTGATGGTATTGACTTGGATAATGTCATGAATGTCACCACGTCACACATTTTCCCTTCGTCACTTATAAAACTTTAGTAGTTATAAATTGATATTTTAAAATAAAAATATGATTGATATTACATTTAAGTAACTAAATTAAGTAATAAAATAGTAATTTTATTTTTTTAATTTTCTTTTAAAATTGTTTTTAATCATTTCTTTTTTAAGAAAAATAGGTTGAATAATTGTCATTTTCATAAAAAAATGGAAAATCTCTGGTTTTTAATTATTTTGGTTTTTAGGGAATCTTTTTTTAAATAAAAGCTTTATTTTATCAAAAGATCTGTTTAAAATGTTTTGCATTTCAAGTTGGTCGTTATAGGAAAATTTCACATTATACAGAAAAAAATTGTTTTTCAAGAATATATTTTTAATATAAAAAGATATGGTATTTAATTTATTTGAATAATCTGTTTTTTCATCTTGATTTTATAAAGTTCTAAGAGATAGAAGCGAAAGAATGTTGTGATACTTAACTATATTGACATTTAAAAAGGAAGATTATGATGTGAATGTTAAATAATTATAATACCTTTCACTACAAGAAAACAGGTCTTTAGGGGCGACTAAGGTCGCCGCTAAAGACCCATAAAGTCGTCGCTATTACCTTTAGCGGCGACCTGTCGCCGTAAAAAAGTCGCCGTAAAAAGTCGCCGGTAAAAAACCGTCGCTAATGGTCAAAATTTCGCCGCTAATGTGTCGCCGCTAAAAATGTCGCCGCTAATGCCTGTATGTCGCCGCTATTGAGTCGCCGCTAAAGGCCTCAGAATTGACGAAAATATGTCGCCCCTAATGCTTATATGTCGCCGCTAATGGTTATTTTTTTTTTACTTTTTTTTTGTTTTTTCAAAAATCCAGTTTTCATCCCAATAAACCTAGATTTTCTAATAACATAATCTAATAACATAAACTACAATATAGATTACGAAATATCATACAATCAAACGTAGATAAGCTATTCAAACATAGATTACGAAATATTATACAATCAACATATCATACAATCAAACATAAAATAAGCTATTCATCCCCCTCGTCTGAATCATCTTCTTCCGTTTGATTTGGAGCCTTTTGCGAAGCAATTAATTGTGTCATTTGTGACATAAATTGCGCATTTTGGAACAGACTTGAAATTTGCTCCTGCAAAAACGAAAATACATTTATATTTTGACAAAGTATATGAAGTGTAAACCAAACATACTATGTTGAACTTAACACATCTAAGTTTAAGTTATTTTGACTCGTTTAACCACAAATCATGTCCTTTTCACCCGTTTTGACCCGTTTAAGCTAAACTTAGATAATTAAATTCTATTTTAGCGATTAAAAGTCATAATTAACTTAAAACAACTATGATTAACTTAACACATCCAAGTTTAAGTTATTTTAACTCGTTTAACCACAAATCATGTCTTTTTCACCCGTTTTGACCCGTTTAAGCTAAACTTAGATAATTAAATTATATTTTAGTGATTAAAAGTCATAATTAACTTAAAACAACTATGTTGAACTTAACACATCCAAGTTTAAGTTATTTTGACTCGTTTAACCACAAATCATGTCCTTTTCACCCGTTTTGACCCGTTTAAGCTAAACTTAGATAATTAAATTCTATTTTAGCGATTAAAAGTCATAATTAACTTAAAACAACTATGTTTAACTTAACACATCCAAGTTTAAGTTATTTTAACTCGTTTAACCACAAATCATGTCCTTTTCACCTGTTTTGACCCGTTTAAGCTAAACTTAGATAATTAATTTCTATTTTAGCGATTAAAAGTCATAATTCGTGTATGCGCGCGTGTGTGTGTGCGTGTATGCGTGTGTGCGCGCGCACACACGCGCATGTGTATGTGTTATAACAATAACATATAGAGTTGTCGTTTGAACATTACCTTATATATTATATATATATATATATATATATATATATATATATATATATATATATATATATATATATATACATATATATATATATATATATATGTGTGTATATATATGTATATATATATATATATGTGTATATATATGTATATATATATATGTATATATATATGTATATATATATGTATATATATATATAATATATGCAAACGAGAACTCTGTGTTATTACGACATCTTGTGAAAACCGTTAAGATTAATCAAAATCATTACTATTTTTGTTGGAATAATATTATTATACATATAAAAGATTATGATTTTTTATGTATAAGTGTAATTTACAAGTATAAAAAAATTAACACTAATGTGAATGCAATATGAATTAGCATACTTGAGAAAGAGTTTTGTTTTCATTAAAACTTACTCCAACTATAACATTAATTTTGTGTCTTCTAGAATCATAATAGGAAAATGGGCGTAATCATATCATTACGTGTTAATATATTATGCAAAAATAAGTTTTTTTACAGAAACAAACCCTGATTTTAAAATCCGTTTTGAACCGGCCTCAAATGAGTTAAGTCAACCTGCTAAGCTTGTTTATGCTCAGTTTGATTCAAGATTTTATCAAGTCAATCTCATTTAGCTCACGAGCCCTTACAGCTAGACCGTGCACATATTTATGAGGGTGATCTCATTTCCCTCACTCTACTCGATCTTTGTATTATCTGTGCTCATATCATTCTTTGTGAGAGTGTTAGCTAGGGTTGTTATATTTGTTTAATCTATGTACGTACTTATTCATTTGTTTGGTTCTTTCATAGTTTTGTTGAACCTCAAAAATGTATATGAGTAGTGTTATCATTTACAGATTTGAGCTTATCTTTATGCATCGATTGTCTATGTTCTTTATGTTATTAAATGATTGTTTGTGTTAATGTGGTTGTTCAAACTTTTTATCACAATTAAAGACTTATATATTGTCGGTAAAGATAGGCTGCATATGATCTATAATTGGATTCTATCATTATTATCGATTGAAATGATCGCTTAAGATAGTAACAAGTTCGATTAACTTTACCACATAGTTAGGAAACATCAAACATCAGAATAATTAATGGTTTCATTAATGTTGACCATGACCTCCAACTAACCAACCCCCCCCCCCCCTCTGTCACACACACAAAATAGTCACATGTACATGCAGATACACCACTATAAATATGTGCACCTTGTGACAATATTTCTTGCACCAACATAGTTCTAACAACATACACTTACACAAGAAAAGTTTCATACAGTTTTAGTGTCGAAACACTAGAAAATGGCGAAGATGGTGATGTCGGTCCTAGGTCTGGTACTGGCTTGCATGGTGGTGGTGGCACCGTGTGCAGAGGCTATCACCTGCGGTCAGGTGGTCAGCTCGTTGACATCATGCTTTGGGTACCTAACAAAAGGCGGTGCTGTGCCACCTGCTTGTTGTGCTGGAGTTAAAGGACTGAATAATGCTGCAAAGTCGACCCCTGACCGTCAAACTGCCTGCGGTTGCTTGAAGAGCGTGTACGCGTCAAACTCAGGCATTAATCTCAGCACGCAGCCAGCCTCCCAGGAAAGTGCGGCGTCAACATCCCTTACAAAATCAGCCCGAGCACTGACTGCTCCAAGTATGTTCAAATATACTTATGTTTTATTCTTAAATTTTAAAGTGTCCTTAAAGATTAACTCTTTATCGCTCATTAACTCCCTGTGTTTGCGCGCACATAGCGCGTGCAAACACATATATCCGGTATTAATGTGTTCTATTTTTGCAGGGTTCAGTAAGGCTGAATTGAAACTTAATTATGCATGGAGTGAAGATTTGAAGCATATGGATCATGATATGTGTCTTTGAATTATGTTGTATTTAGCTATAAATAATGCTGCTCTTATCTCTCTTCATGTCTTTAAGTATAAAGAGCAAAACTTTATTAATGAAACAAATAGTGTTATGTATAATATTAACCAAGGCCATTAGCCAAGGTTTACCGGTGTTTAACTTAACTGACCCTTTAAGTATTTCATAATCAGCAACTCTGGACTGATCTGCATCTACGCGCTATGGCCCGTATCAACTGAAGTATATATGACCCGTTTGGCGAATGGTTGCATGTTGTAACTTTATCACTTAACCAATAGAACAGTAGTATCGTCCGAGTGGTCCGTTAGCTAATAGCTAGTAGTAGCACTCATGGCCAATTAATACACACATATATATGCTAGATTCTGGAGCATGAGTCATGATAAACCATAACAAACAGTTTCTTCCCCATGGCGCTTCGTGGCGGGAATCTAGTCGTTTCACCACGCTACACTATAGGAGTTTGGTCATTATTGGTCGGCCCATCAAAAACCATAAAATTAAAGACCGATACTTTTTACGATAATACAAAAAATGGAAAAGATGATGCTTGCTCATAAACCTTTGGAGCTATCACGGTGGCACAACGCTAACCTCACTATAGCCTACGTTAAAAAAAACATCTGATTTCAAATACAGCTAAAAATAACTCTGCCACTTTGTTTTTTTAATAAAATTTACCCAACGAAACTTACTAAAGAAAACTGAACTTTGTAGAAAACTAAATGGATCAAAGCATATAATACATATTAGAAGTGAAAATAAAAAATTTAAAATGATATCATTATTTTACTTGTAGTACTTACTTATACATAACTCAATTATAAATTATTTATAATATCAGTTTATAAGTTTTAAATTTTTATTATAATATTTAATATTTTTTTATTCAACACATGTAATACACGTGGTACTATACTTTAAAAATATATCTAAAGAGACCACGTGTCAAATATAATTGCAAAAGTTGTATCATCTCACAAGTAATATGATGTTTTTAATGCAATAATTTTGGAGGTTTTCATCCAATTAAAATTATACTATAATTGGATGATTTTGACATGTTTTCCTTAAGTTATATTTGCATTTTATCATTCCATCATAATAGAAACTATGGGTCGTTTGATTCGCAAAATTTATTGAAATTGAAATTGAAATTGAAATTTATTGAAATTGAAATTGGAATTGAAATTTAAATTGGAATTAGAATGAATTGTATTTAGAATTTAATATTCTCTTAAGGATTTGGAATTCAAGTAAATTGGCATTTATAAAGAGAATTTAAATTCTAAATACATTTTTAGTGGCAACACACTAATAAAGGAATTGAAATATATCACTAATTGCAAACTGTCACCACCTTCATGACCATCGATAATTGCCGCTACATACCACTGACCGCCCACTTGATCGCGACCACCGACCGTGCTCGTTGCCGAAAACCGGACGTACCACACCTCTGTCACCAACCGATCACGGCCGAAGCCAAAATCCAACAGTCGCCTCGAGCGCGTCTAAAACCAGCGCGGGTTGGCTAGGACGGTCGGTAGTCAGCCGCGGGCGCGGTTGGTCGAGACGAGCATATGTAGGCGGCAGGTGCGGTTAGCGGCGACTATCGGTTGTTGACAACTGTTGTGGAATGATCAGTTGTCAGTGGGTTTGGGTTGTCAGGGGCAGGGTGACAAGCGAGCAGTGAATGGGGCGTCAAACGGTTTTGGGTGATCGACGACCATTCGATGACAAGGGCGGTGGCGCCCGCCGTCAGAGGTGGCGTTCGGTAGTAGTCGGAGATAGTCGACGGTCGAGGGTGGCAGCGATCGGAGGTCGGTGGTGGCGGCGGTCGACGGTCGGAGGTTAGCGGTGATGGTCAATGGTTGGAGGTCGGCGGTGACGGTGGCGGTGGGTGGAGGTTGGCGGTCAGCGGCGGCGGTCGGCAGTCGGCAGTGACCACCGGGGCGGCGGTTGGAGGTCGGCGATCAGGGGCGGCAGTCGTAGGTCGGGCGGCGACAGTTGGTGTTGGCGGCGGTCGGGGTCGGCGGTGGTCAGCAAGGTCGGCAAGCGTCATCGCTAGTGTTGGTTGGCGGTGAGCGGCGGTGGTAGGTGCAGTCGGTGGTGGAGGCGAGGGTCGGTGGAATTTGAAATGCTTTAAACTTTGGAAGGATTTTGATATCCTTCATTTGAAGGAATTTAATAGAATTAGTTTCATTTTCTTTTGCAACAAAATACATTAAGAATGGAATTCAAATTCTAATGCCAACTAATTCCTACCAACCAAACACAATGGCTCATGAAATTCAGATTTCAATTCCGTTGAATTCCATAAAATTTCTACATACAAAACGTCTCCTAAATCTATCTTGTTGATTAATTAATAAATGGGCAAAATTAACACCTCTGGTTAAGATAATTCTTTACACACAATAAATTGTATCCTTTCTACAAAATCCATGCATAATTATGTGTTCAAGCATGTGTAAGGCCGTGTTTATAATGTTACATTTGTATACAACAAGAATAATACACTCACCATGAAGCTTTTTGCAAGGAATTCATCCATCCTATGAACTCATACTTCTCTTTTCCATATCGCCACCCTCCGGCATGGTGTGGAAGTGATGCTGACAACACGGAGGAGCTGGCTATCGAAGGGTGGGGGCACGAGGTGGTGTTTGGTTGGGGGAGAGAGAGTAGATAGAGAAATCGAAAGGGAGTGGTTAGATTTTTTTATAAATCATTTTAACCTAATGGTATATTAGTCTTTTCAAAAAAAATTGATAGAAAATATTAACACTATTAGTCAAAATTATGAAAGTAGAAACGATTTGTAAAACTTATGCTAATATTGAAGTTATATTAAAGGTTAGTAATGGAGACAATTTGCAAAACTCCTAGACAAAAACTGAAATTAGCTCTATATAAATCATCTTTAAGTTATTATTTTTTGAGAAAATTTTGATTTTGGTCCATGCGATTTGGACACTTTAACTTAATCAGTCCAAAAAGAAATTTTTTTATCATATCATATTCTGCGGTTTAATTTTTATAACAGTTTTTATCCCTGACACTAACTTTATTAGTTTTGTTATTAACTCTAGGCGTATTTTGGTCTTTTTACATCTAAAAAGTGAGTTCATACCATGGTCACTCCAAAATGAACCGCACCACCACCTCCATCCGCCAACACCATTGTCCTTTTCCACCAACACCACTATCGTCATCATCCCTTCAGCTTCCAAAGTTCATCTGGACATTACCATCCCCTTCTCCATTTTCCCTTCCTTGATGGAACCACCACCATGACCTACAATCGTCATCAGCTGCCCCGGCCATCTGGTTTCATCTGCATCTTCGTTTGCCCTATCAAAAACTAAGCAAATGAACTCGTTAGAAGTTAAGAGGGGGAGAGAGAGATCCTGTGATGATGGCTTTCGAATGGGTGTTGGGTTTCACACACCATTTGATTTGACATTTGCTGTAAACGGTCGTTTACATGGCTGCAAACGGTCGTATTCTACTCTGCAAACGGTCGTATCCTCCTTTGCAAGCGATCGTTTTCTCCTCTGTAAACGGTCGTATTCTCCATTGCAAACGGTCGTTTACTTTTTTGTAAACGGTCGTTTACAATTTATAAAACGGTCGTTTACCTTTTGGTCGATTTAACAAGTCCATTTCCCCATCCACTCATCCCAAACGACCGTTCAATTATATTTTCTTCTTCACCTTTCTACACCTCCATACCTCTCCTCTCTATCCATTCCTTCATCATCTTCTTCATCTTCATCATCTTCCTCATCTTTCTCATTATTTTATTATAAAGGTTTGTTTATTAGTATTATTCTAATAAACTAGTTTAATATATATTTTATTGTGTTACTAATTTTAATTACTGTAGGTAATGGCTTCAAGTTCACGTTAAGACACAGCGTCGGTTCGTGTTTCTAATCATCCTTGGCTCCAGTTTTGACGAGGGTCAGATGAATATAAAAGACTTCAGAAACTTTTAAATAAAGAATTTGAGGCTTCACGTTCGATATCTTGGAGTTTGTTATGGGACGTGGGGAATTTACTCGTACTCGTGACATGATGAACGAGCCGTGGAGAAGATTTTTGCAATTAGTGGTCCACAATATAAGGAGCTTTGTTTGGAGTTTTTTCCACTTTTAGTTTCGACTCGAACAATCATAACTACAGGTATACCAATTTAATTGGATTATATATAATTTCATGTTTACATTTAATTGAACTTATATTTTTTAACAGTGATATCGATGCTATCAGTTTTGTTCTCGGGGGGTGCCACGTAATTATTCAGTGGCCGAGTTTGGTGTTTTGACGAGTTTATATACAGTTCAAAAGACCCATCAATCTGATTTTTTGGATGGTCTTACACAATTTCCAGAAGATTATAATGATGAAATATTTTGGGAAGAAATTGGTGATGGCCAATATATACCTAACAATAAAACAAAAGCTACAAGAATGAACGATCCGTTGTATAGATATCTTCATCGCGTTATTGGTCATACTATAGCTGGACGTAGGATGACTAGTGGTGGGGTGACTAAAAAGGATTTGTTCTTTTTATTTTGTTTGATTAAAGGAGGCCTTGTAATCTGGCATATATGCTTGCTGATTATTTTACTTCTTGCACGGGTACAAAGAAAACCGGACATATTTGTGGTGGTACATATGTTACTCGACTTGCCGAGTCTTTACATATTCTCACCCCTGACAACGTGGCAAGTTTAAACGGGCCGGTACTTATGTCCGGATTTGTTGATCGTGAACATCTTATACGGATGGACATGATCGCAGATTATCCACAAGTTAGGTGGAGGTTTAAACATAATAATCAAATGTGGATACCTCCATATCAAGATCTTCCTGATGATCTGTAATTTTTTTATGTTTTAGTTATTGTAATAAAGAATTTATTTATGTTTTATTAATTGTAATAATGAATTTATTTATGTTTTAGTTTTTGTAATAAAGAATTTATTTATTGTATAATAATTATTGGGAAATGTGCCAGAATTATTCAAAATTGTATACATGTTGGGAAATGTGTCAGATAAAATCACAATTCACAATTGTATATATGTTGTTCAATAATCGTTTACAGAAGCTTACAAGAAACAAAAAATCCCACGGTGAAAAGGAATTGGTTAGAAAGGATAAAAAGCATAACGAATCCTATCAGCATAAATCTTAACGAGCCTACGGTGCAAAAAATACTCGTGGAAGGCCAACACTCAAATCTCAAAAACAAAACAAACCAGACCCTTCACCTGCTGAACCTGCTCGAGATCATACCTACACGACAGATAATTTTGTTAGTTATGATTTTATGGGTTGAGCCCCCCAAAACATACTTCAAACATAGATAACACAACTCAATCTTCTCTATATCATCATCCTTTACTAATACAGATTCTAACATTTTTCCATCCGTATATAACACATATAGAGAACGTAAGCAATGATGGTAACTGTGGGTTTCGTGCAGTTTCCTTCTCCTTAGGATACGGTGAAGAATATTGGCTGAACATGAGGTATGAGCTTTTAAACGAGTTACATAACAATTTTAATTTGTACAGAAATCTTTTCTCCAGCTCATATGATGAGACAGAACGTAGTTTATCATGGCTACAACCGGGTCCAGCTCCTCATCAACACTGGATGATAATGCCATACACAGGATTATTGATCGCCAACAGATTTAATGTGATTCTTCAATGATTATCTCCCACTGAAAGTGCAACTTATTTTCCGCTATGGACAGGTCCGGATGAACTCATGTACCACCAATTCATTACTATTGCACATGTGTATGGTTGCACTACGTCTCTGTGCGTTTAGAGGGTGAATATCCATTGCCTTTCATAACGCCGTTATGGAATTTTCACAAAAGTAATAATGCGGCTGCGTGGGAAAGAAAGTACGAGGAGAGACTTCAAAGATATAGTCAGTATATACTTCGAAATAAAACTGTTACTCGTTTCACTATAGATTAGATTAGTATCACTTGTAACTATTCATTTTATCTTAAGAATATATAAATTTAATATAATATAACTATTTGTAGTTTTATATACTAAATTGGTCGTTTAGTAAATTATAAATTTATTTGTAAAATTATCTATAAATTTAATTTATACGAACTATATAAGGTTCAAATATTTTAAACTTATATATAATTTTTATTTTAAATTTATAAATAAAAAAGTAATTTGTAAATTACATAAGTTTTTATAAGTTTAATACAAAAACTTCATACAGGTACATAAAAACTTAATAATATATAATTATTAGTATAATATAATTATAAATAAAAAAAGTAAATTTATAAATTACATAAGTTTTTATAAGTTTTTATGTACATGTATTAACTTTTCTATTTACAATTATATTAAACTATATAATTACTATAATATAAATATAAATAGAAAAATTCATATAATAAAAACTTAATATAATTAATAAAAAATTAACATAATTAATAGAAAAAGTTAATACTTATATTTAATCTTAAATTTAAAATAAAAATATTAAAAAATTGTAAACGACCGTTTACTTTATATTAAACGACCGTTTACTATTAGATAAACGACCGTTTATCAGGTCTGCAAAGTACCGTTTATAAGCATGCAAACGACCGTTTACTTAGTCCTAAACGACCGTTTAGCCCTTGACAAACGGTCGTTTGTCAAGGTGGTGTAAACTACCCAAACGCTGGTGTATGGATCAATGGCTCCCTTTCGAATATCAAGAGGGAACGGACAGATACAGTGATGGTGGCTATTGGAAATCGAGAGAGAGAGAGAGAGAAATGAGGAAGAAGATTGTGGCAGTGATGTTGTAGGAATCCAAAAGGAATAGAGACATATCGCATGATAGACCCTATGAAATCGAGAGTGAAAGAGACAGATAAGGAAGAAGATGGTGGAGAGGGTGGTTGTACGACGATAGTTGCTGACTGGCTGTACGGTGGGAACTTAGGGTTTTTGATTTTATGTTTTGTTTTTAGAATTTATATTATTAATATTTAACGCGTATTACAAAACATCCTCTAAAGTTATTTTGATAATTTACGAGAATAATCCTTGTGTGTAGAATGATCAAAATACCCATGGAGTTAATATAAAAATTAACAAAGCTAGTGACAAAGATCAAACTGTTATAAATATTAAATTACAGTGCATGATATAACAAAAAAAAAATTAAAACTGAATAGATTAAAATGATCAAACCACAGGATCAAAAACAAAACTTACTCATTTTATTTTAACCAGGAGGAACCAAATTATGAACATTTATAATGGCTCATTGTTGCATTCGAATGAGCTTCCAAGAAAGACATACCTAAGTAGTGGGAGTAAAAGAAGAATGTCCCATGAAAAGTTCACCGACACAAAAAAAAACAAAACTCAATAAACTAATTGTATGAAATCCATTGTTAATGTGAAACTAACTCAGCTGATAAATATTTAGTCACTTAGAATGACGGTTTTGCATTCAAACTTAAACATGATATAAACTAGTTTGAGGTTTCTAAATATTCATCAATGATTTGTTAAAAACCAACAAAGAATCTTCCTCGAGGGTCTTTAAAACATAAAATATAAAAGGAAATTAATATATGTAGTACTATTTGGTAATCTGTCAGTGTCATTGATTACCGTGGTTAATTGTGGATTCTATTTTAGATAGGGTTGTGTTAGAGACACCGCTGGGGTTTTTGGTGGTAGGTCGGTTCAAACGGTCACGGTTACGGCTTGCGGTCACATTTTGGCACCTAACCGTGACCGCAAGGGCTTGCTATCACGGTTTTGGTTTGGCCTACCCGTGACCTCGTGACAACAAAACGACAAAATGGCCTGATAAAGTTGAAAAGCGGTCACCAAACCGTCACGGTTTGGCCTAACTGTGACCTCTAGGGTACGAGGTCTCAGTCTAAGGTACGAGGTAGACGTGATTTTGACAGAAGGGTCGGGAATCGCGCCACGAACCGTCACGTGGAGGCCAAATCGTGACGGTTTGTGCACCAGATTTTCACTTTAAATACCTTTCCTCTTTCAACACTCCGCATCTCATTCGAATTTTTTTCATCTCCACATCTCATTCGAATTTTTTCATTTGAGCTTTCATTCATCCAACACTTGAGATTTTTCAGCCTTCGTCATTCCAAAAACACGTTAATTCGAAAACAATGTCGGGTTTGGGAGATCATTATCAAAAGCCGAAGCTTCCAGATTTGAATGAGGTGCCACATATCGAAGATTCGAACCAGGTTGAACTAGTATATGTTTTATTATAACTTATTATTTGAAATATCTAACCATTATCTTTTTTAGGAATATTACATATACGGGAGTCGCCCTCCGTGGGGGGAGGAGGAAACTAACCCGTCGAACACATTTGCTCAAGAGGCGTACAACTCTTTATTTGGACCGATAGGTTACGGTGAAGGGTACAGATATCCCCTTGCAATTCTTACGGGCATGCTCCGAACACGTACCACTCACAAACAGAGCTGGATTACGGACATCCCCCGTACCAGTCAGAACTAGAAATTACACATGTGTCGGATACTTTTAATGGGAATGACACAGATGAGAGCGACGGTTCGGTTCACCTCAATGAAAACCATGGGGACACCGCGGAGCATGATGAGGATGAGATCGGATAAGAAAGGCTATGGTTTCTTATAAAACCGATAAAGTACGAAGAGTTTTTATTCTTTGTTTATTTTATTTTTTATTTATTTTATATATTGTTTTTTATGTCTAGCTTTATCATTTTTTCAGTATTTTGATTCTCGTGAGGACTTGGAGAGCTGGGCTAAAATGAGAGGACGCGAGCATGGGTGCGTCATTGTGGTGGGTCGGTAACGAAAAAGGATGTGGAACTATTGTGCAATCGTAGTGGTGAACCTAAATTCACTGGCACAAGTGGACGTACTGTGAGCATAAAGAAAGGATGTCCCTTTAAACTCGTAGGGAAGTACGTAGGAAAGATTGACAGTTGGATGTTAGAGGTGAGAAACGAGACACACAACCACGATCCTGTTGTGTACGAGGAGGACCACGCGCATCTTAGGAAGATGACTGCCGAAGAAATTGAGCTTGTCGAGAAGTTACACTGGCAGCACGTGTGGCCACGACATATCCATTCAGCCGTAAGGGAGCACTTTCCCCACAGCGTCTGTGTTGTTCAAGACATATACAATCTGACGTCGAAGTTTAGGGCTGAGGGAAGAAAAGGCATGACACCAATGCAGGAACTTGTGAAACCTGCTACAATCTAAAGAGTTCGTGTATGAAACACGAACGAATGCAACTACTAAGGCCGT
Source organism: Flaveria linearis (assembly GCA_024085815.1). Classification (NCBI taxonomy): domain Eukaryota; kingdom Viridiplantae; phylum Streptophyta; class Magnoliopsida; order Asterales; family Asteraceae; genus Flaveria; species Flaveria linearis. The sequence continues at coordinate 24,622,240 of CM044013.1, read as the reverse complement.
GGAAGATGTTTTCTTTTGTCATCCTACTTCGTATAAAATGTGGCGCGCATTCCCGCACATGATGTGATAGACACGACGTACAAGACCAACATGTACAACATTCCGTTTGTTTAGGTTATTCGCGTTACGTCGACGTCGAAGTCGTTTTGTATTGCGCATGCATTTATATCGAGGGAACGGCAGGACAACCTCACATCGGTACTGGAGCGGATCAGAGATATGCTCGATGGGTGTGTGGAGCCCCGCGTTATTGTCACAGACAGAGACCTGGCCCTGATGAGCGCGTGTGACACAGTGTTCCCGAGTGCTACTAAAAACCTATGCAGGTGGCACGTTAGGGAGAATATCAAAAGACGATGGAATATGATATTCAAAACCGGCATGTGGAAGGATTTTCCATACTGGTGGGAGACCTTGTGTTCATCTCCCACAGAGGCATTGTACGATTATAATTGCAGGAAATGGAAGAAAAGTTAAATGAAGATGGTAAACGTGGTAAGAATTTCATAGTTATTTTTAATCTAATAATTTATTTGTTCATTTTATAAAATTTGTTATTTCTTTCAGAGGTATGAAAATATATTTGGAATAATTGGTTGGTACCGTACAAAGAGAAAATTATTACTTGTTGGATTTACGACCGCCTTAACTTTGGTGAATTTACAACTAATATGGTTGAGGGCCAACATGCCAACTTCAAGAGTTACCTCACACGGACCAATAATACGTTGCACACACTTGTCGGATATGTTTGTGACCTCGTGCGCGGCCAGGAGATTGAAATTTGTAAAACATTCAAGGTGTCCCGTGTGAAAATTAAAAAAGACCATCGATGTTACTGTTTCCAAAGTTGCATTATAAAGTATCCATTTTTGCCTTAGCTTCCTTAAATCAGAGTTGACGAAAATGGAAATGATTCAGGAGTCTGGGGGTTCATGTGGACACCAGTTGTTCACGTCCATGGGCTTGCCATGTGCTTGTCGTTTGGAGATATACATCCGAGAAGGTTATATTTTTCTTAATACATTTTTTTACTATTGTCACACGATTGCATATTTTTCACTAATAATTTAACCTTTAAATCCAGTCACAAGTATTCCACTCGATGCGGTAGATCCACACTGGAGGAAGCTTGATTTCGAGCCAGCGTACGTCGCGCCGCCTGAACCCGACTACGATGTGAAATTTGATGACTTGAAACAAAAGGTTATGTCGTCTCTTAATCCTCAAGTAAAGAAAAAATTGTTTAAGAAAGTATTTGACTCTTTGTTAAGAGCAAGTCAAACTTAAAGAACCTGAGGTGCGTCATGACCGACGTGGTCGTCCAAATATTAAGGAGCAACAAAGAAGAGAGGACTCCAATACATCACAGTATGAGGCTACTAGACACAGCTCCTATACTTCCTCACAACAAACTATGTCTGACCCGGCGAGGCATAGCTCATACCCCCTCAGTTTAAAATGCCCAACGACCTTTCTAATCAGGCAAAGGCTGCTTCAAATGTACCGATTACGGGAGCTTCCCTAGGGTTTCCTTTAATACTGAAACCAAAGGACGTGATAAAAGTTATGAAGTTTAAGGATCAGCTGCCCCAATGGATTCACGGGTACGTTTCGACTATAAAACATGTGCGGGCTGATGGTAACTGTGGTTTTCGGGCGATCGCGGTGGCTTTAGGGAAAAAGCAAAATGAATGGGAATGGGTTAGGCGTCAAATGTTGTCGGAGATGGACAGAAACATGTGGTATTGGCGGAGCAATTTGAACCGTGAGATGCCTGGCTATTATGATTATGTTCGTAATAGCTTAAATTGGTTTGGCATGACTCAACCCGCACCCGATACCCATTGGCTAACTTTTCCAGCCCATGGACTTGTAATTGCGGAAATATTCACTTGTATTGTGCATCTTATTTCTTCATTTGGCAGCCAGACATGGTTCCCGCTGAGAACAGCCCCAGAGCCATTATTCACCTATCCAGTTGTCGCACTTGCTCATGTAACCAATGTCACTTATTTGCATTCAATTGGAAGGGGATTACCCAATGCCCAGTGTGAGCTATCATTGGCCGAGATTTGCATATCAACAAGCACTAGAATGGCCAAATATGTATGAGGATCGTATAAAAATTACGTTAGAATAACGGATCGTCATAGAAGCACCAATGCCTCTTGTAAGTTATCATTTTCCGATACTTTATTAGATTAATGAAGATCCCTTTATTTGATGATGATGATGATGATGATGATGATGATGATGATGATGATGATGATAATAGTACAAATAATAATAATAGTAATAGTAATAATAATAATAATAATAATAATAATATAATAATAGAAATAATAATAATGATAATAATAATAATAATAGAAATAATAATAATAATAGTAATAATAGAAATAATAATAAGAATAATAGAAGAAATAATTATAGTAATAATTTTAAAGTTAATAATAATATAATAATAATATAATAATAATATTAATATTAATAATATTAATATAGTAGTAATAATAATAAAACACTAAATCAAATAGGAGGATAAACTGTCACGGTTTGACCAAACCGTGACGTTTAGGGTTTGGCAACGGTCACGGTTAGGTCTAACCGTGACCTCTTTTCGGGCGCATGGGCACTTGTAAAAGGTCACGGTTAGGGTTAGGGCAAAAGGTCACGGTTAGGGCAAACCGGACCGTTTGCCTAATTTTTTAATATTTTACTAATTAAATAATTTTATAAAAATACCCCTTGAACCGGTGGTAGTGGGTTTCGAGCCCAACCACTCCCCTGTTGCCCTACCGTCTTAACCGGTCGGGACGGGAGTGGTTCGCTGATAGGTATAGAAAACTTATTCTTTTAAAATAATCTGGACTAAAAGGTCACGGTATGGCCAAACCGTGACCCCTTTGTTCACATGTGGCGTTGTGGAATAAAGCTGTCACAGCTTGTTGACACAAAGTGTCACGTGGTGACCTAACCGTCACACCTTGTTGACAAAAGTGGTCACGGTTTGGTCTAACCGTGACCTTTTGGAGTTCCCTAATCCCACACATTAACCGTTTATGATCATTTACGTATATCGAATCGGATATTTTTTCATGAAATGCACACACATCAACATATATACCACAATAAGAACAAATACACTTCGTAAACGTACATACAAACATGCGTACGTGAACAAACAGTGATGTTTTAATGATAACCTAAACAATCTTATCGGGAACATATCGACATATATGCACCTTATATTTTATAAACCAATGTTCAAACATACATAATAAATTCTAATAATAATAACAATAATAATAAATAATAATAATAACAATAATAATAATATACTCTAATATAAATAAAAAATTTATATAATAATTTAAAGTTGATAATAATAATTATAATAGTATTATTTTGTGTATCCATAAACTACAAAATAAACTCTAATAATAATAACAATATGATAAATAATAATAATAACAATATAATAATAATATACTGTATATAAATAAAAAGTTTAACAGTAAAATTTTAAAGTTAATAATAATAAAATAATAATAATAATAATAATATTTTGTATATCCAGAAAATACAAAATAACTCTAATAATAATAACAATAATGATAAATAATAATAATAACAATAATATAATAATAATATACTCTAATATAAATAAAAAGTTTAATAGTAATAATTTAAAGTAATAATAATAATATTTTGTATATCCAGAAACTAAAAAATAAACTCCAATAATAATAACAAATGATAAAAATAATAATATATAATAATAATAATAATATACTCTAATATAAATAAAAAGTTTAATAGTAATAATTTTAAAGTTAATAATAATAATAATAATAATAATAATATTTTGTATATCTAGAAACTACAAAATAAACTCTAATAATAATAACAATATGATAAATATAATAATAATAATAATAAATAATAATAATAATTAATATACTCTAATATAAATAAAAAGTTTAATAGTAATAATTTTAAGTTAATAATAATAATAATAAATAGTATTATTTTGTGTGTTCAGAAACTAAAAGGTACGGTTATATAATGATAATGATAATAATAATAATGATAATAATAATAATAATAATAATAATAATAATATATATAATAATAATTAATAATTTAATAATAATAGTAATATAATATAATAATATTATTAATAATATTAATATTAATAAATAATAATAATAATAATAATCATATATAATAATAATTATACAAAAAAAAAGAAGAGGTCACTTGGAGGCCGAACCGTGACCTCTTGGGATATTTTTGAATCTGATTTCCCCTCGATTAGTGCACCTGCCCCTCGAGCGCCGGTGTGTGTAAGAGGTCACGTGGAGGCCAAACCGTGACCTCGTGGTTACTGGTTTCATCTTCACACCACAGGTCACGTGGAGGCCAAACCGTGACCTCGTGGTTACTGGTTTCATCTTCACCGTTCGCACACCCCTATTTCACCACACAACCACAACCATTTCACCACACAACCACACTATTTCACCACCACAATCCTCCCAACGTTTCACCTCCACCGGCTCCAAACCGTCACCCGCGAGCCCTCCCCTGACACCGCCGCCGCTCACCACTACCTTCCACCACCACCGCCACCGCCGCTCACCATCTTCCACCCCCACGCTGCTCATCCACCATCTTCCACCACCCCGCCGCTCATCCACCATCTTCCACCACCACCGACCCTCACCACCACCGCCGCTCACCACCATCTACGCACCACTACTACCGCCGCTGCACCACCATCTGCGCACCACCACCACCGCTGCACCACTGCCGCTGCAACACCGCTGTCGCACCACCACCGCCGCTACATTATCGTTTTCGGTACATAATTTACAACTTTAATCCATAGAGGTAAACATAGATTTGATAGGTTTTCCCAAATAGATTTGATAGGTTTTCCCAAATAGATTTGATAGGTTTTCCCTTATAGATTTGATAGTTTTCCCGTATGTGAGCGTAGTTTGTCGACGGTTTAATTATTATTATATAAATAATAATAATAATAATAATATAATAATAATAATATAATAATAATAATAATAATAATAATAATAGTTATAATAATAGTAATAGTAATAATAATAATACTAATAGTAATAATAATAGTAATAATAGTAATAATAATAGTAAATAGTAATAGTAATAATAGAAATAATAATAATAGAAATACTAATAATAATATAACATAGTTATAATAGTAATAGTAATAATAATAATAATAATAATAATATATTAGTTAAATAATAATAATAATAGTTATAACAGTAATTGTAGTAATAATAATATATTAAATAATAATAATATATATAGTAATAATATTAGTACTAATAATAAGATAATAAGAAAATAAGAATATAATAGTAATAATACTAATAGTAATAATAATAATATAATATAATAATAATAATAATAGGAATAATAATAATAGTAATAATAATAATAGTAATAATATAATAGTAATAGTAATATAATAATAGTAATAGTAGTAAAATAATAATAATAATAATAATAATAATAATAATAATAATAATAATAATAATAATAATAATAGTAATAATAATAGTAGTAATAATAATTATAGTAATAGTAATAAAATACTAATAATATAAATAGTATACATAATATAATAACAGTAATAATATTATAGTAATAGTAATATAATACCAATATAATAATAGTATACATAGTAATAATAGTAATAGTAATAATACCATAATATAATAATAATAATTACCGTCAACCATTAATTTTATAAACATTGTAAATAATGATAAATACGATTTTTTCGCAGATATGGATGCCAACGATGCTTTCATCCCCGGCATTGATGACTGCCAGTTTTTACAGTTCGAGCAGGGGACTACACCGTACGAGCGGTTCAGGACCCTGAGAGCACGATTGCCGGCACCGGGACCGTCCTGTCGGAGGACTTCTTACAGCTCGTTGGAGAGCACGACCGTTTTTTTGAGATTATCGGCGAGGACGGCCCGTGGGAGCAGCTGTTCCGGATGGGCGACCCTGCCCATCGAGAGCTGACCGTGGAGTTCTACTGCACCTTCACATTCCGTCCACATGAGCAGGACTTACGGAGCTGGACGAGGACGACATAGCGACGGTCGGTGCGCCGCGGAGGTTGCTTTCCGTTGTTCGGGTCCCTCCACCGCATGTCACTTAGGCGGTTCGCTGTCGTTAGCGGCCTCTACACGGAGGTGGAGGTCCGACAGCCGATGTACACCACGGCCTTGATCCGCGGGGCCGACGACTCCGATCAGGTCTGGTGGCTTGCCATTGGCGACGGACCGTACGGTGTGATACGAGGTCATCTCATATACGAGACCTTTGTATAGATACATTCACCGACTCATCGCTACGTCCCGCTGGTCGTGGGGCGGGGACCGACAGGGTCAACGCCGTCGACCTTTTCTTTCTTCGGTGTGTACTCACACACCGACACTGCCACCTCGCGCATGCCCTTGCTGATTATTTTGCTAGTTATTATCATCGGCAGTCGCGAGGGGCGTTGGTGGGCGGGAACATCGTTTCCCGAATCGCTCGGGGCTTGGGGTACGCGCACGCCATGTGCCAGCTCCGCTACCTCCGACTCCTGTGTGCGTGGCCGCCCGGAACACCGCCACTGGGATGAGGATCGTTCGGAGTTTCCCCGACGGCACGTGGCACCTGCTCAGTAGATACCATGAGCTCGTGCCATGTGTAAGGCCCCGTTCCCGGGCACCTCACAGTTGGTCATTCGTCGTACATAAAACATATATTTGCATAAACTTAATATAATCATGCAGCGGAATTTCTAATATAAACTTTTCTTTTACTATAAATACTTTTGTCATTTAATACAACGTACGTCAATTACAAACATCTAATGTTGCATTACATCACAAAGCATTATTACAAAAGGGTTATAAATAGTGACCTCTAGTATAGAAATATTAAAATGTAAGGCCCCGCTCACCGGCACCTTACTGTTGGTTCTTCATCGCACATATAACGTACATATGTATATAATCATAATACGCAGCGGAAATGATAAAATATATACATTCTCATTCATTCATAAAGTCATTACATCATTGACTCGATTACAAAATGCAACTTTCTCTACTTTGTCTCTCCTCATAGGATCATACAGCGACCTCTAGAGAGATATTAAGTTCAAAAACATAAAAATTATATTTTTATACTAAAGAATATTCCTTAGGTAATTCCGTACATCGGAACCCTGACGGAATACCCTTGACACTCCCATCAACATATTTCGTTGCATGTGCTCGCGCACGCTTCCAATGCGTGGCGAACTTATCAATATCTATAGGAGATTTCTTGAGGTATCTCGTTTATTCAGATCCTCAAGAAATCATAATGACATGCAACGTGAGGTGTTGCGAATATTATGGACCGCAACCCATGACGTTGCAGCATTATCAACTGGAGAATGCCATCCCAAAAGAGCTGAGTAGCCGCCTCGTGCCATCCTCAGCAACACTACCTCGAACTGGAAAACACTAAAGTCAGCGTTGCTGAGTGAGTTCTTTTTTATAATAAAACATACTTTCATTCTCATTAACTGCTCTTTCATACATGTGTTCCACATCATACTACACGTAGATAATATTATTATTATCTCATCATTCATTACTTACTTCATTCGTGTCTTTTCATCATTCTCATTTACTTTCATACATACATACTTCACGTACTTTCGTACGCACTTACTTTCATTCTTACATTCATTACTTACGTCGAACATTCATTACATTCATTCATACTTTCTTTACTTTCGTTCGAACGTTCATTACATTCGGTGACATGTACAATACCCCCACTTTCATCATACATACTATTGGTGCTGGACCTGTGGTGGTTAGCCACGAACGTTGTGCACAAAGCTGATCCAGTCACCTGGGGTAAGTACATGCACCACTTATCCTTCACTTCACTACTAACATACGTTAGCCGAGTCTCTTGCAGTGCGCGACTGCTCACCTCAGTGACAATCTTATGATTGCCTGCTACCGAGTCTCTTGCAACACAAAGTTGCTCACCTCATTATCAATCTCAATGATTGACCCGATGTACATCCTTCGGGGTAGCTAACCGTACACCGTTGAGCTAACACCTGCCAGGGGTGTGCACCTCCTTCATTTTGCTTGCAAGCCTTTCTTACTTTCTTTCATTAATGCATGCATTCATTCATCATGTTCTTCTTTCATTATCTCACTTTACGTTCTTAATACATTCGTTTCTTCTTTCGTTCATTCATTCACGAAAGTTTTAAAGATAAACACACATATACATAAGGAACATACATACTTACATATCATCAGTATTCACCATTTATCATGGCAAACCATACTAACATACATACATCATACTACCATACATACATCATACATACACTTCTACATTCACTCACATCAGCCCTGTCCGGGCGACTGAACTACCACAGTCGCATGTCCTCCATGCGACTGGGTCATGCGATTTGGGCTACTCATGCGAATGGGTACTCAAACTGTCGATTGAACTTCCTTCCGTATGACTACACTATGCGACTGGGTTATATGCGACTACTCTTAACCCGTACGACTGAACTACTCTGCGATTGAGCTTATGCGACCGAACCCTCTGTCGCATCACCTATCGTGCGATTGAGACTCAATCGGGCGTCTGAGTCTCAGTCGGGCGATTGGACATCAACTATTACTCATTCGGCCGAATGGCCCTTCAGTCGCATAACCCTAACTGGGCAGCGCTGGAGTTCTTCATGAACAGCGTCGCGAACCCCGCGCACCCAACTCGTCTTAAAACCATTTTTAGCCCAATCACCCTTCCTAGCCTCAGGGATTCATACTAGGACATCATACAAGCATATAATAGTCCTAATTCATACCATAAAATCATTACTCAAGATTAACCCAAATGGGTCAAACATACACTATTTCAAAATAGGGTTATAATGCGTTTCCAGCCCCAAAATCGTTAGAAACATGTAAACGAGGGGTCCTAGAACTCACATTGTCAGGTAGGAGTTGGTGGGCTTCGATTTGGCTAGCTTCACGATCGATCTTGAACTCGGGCAGCACTTTCCTCTCTTCTTCTCTGTTCTCTGTCGCTCCCTGCTCTCTCCCCGACTGAAAATGGGGAGGAGAATGGAGTGCTCCTTTTTTTATACCCCTTCTCAGTCGCATCTGGTCCAGGGGCACTGGACCTTCAGTCGCATGAACGCTATGCGATTGGACCCCAATCGCACATGTTCCATGCGGCTCATACTCCTTCGGGGCGTTGAACTCCAATCGTGCAGTTGAGCTTCAATCGGCCGAATAGCCAGGCGGTTGACCTCCAGTCGCATAAATCACAGGCGACTGAGGCTCAGTCGCATAGCCTACCAAAAAGTCAGGCTTCCGGGTGTTACATAAAATTTCATCATAAAGAAGATCTTTAAGTAATCCCGTTTATCGGATCCTCAAGGACACACTTGGCACTTGCATGCAACATAAGTTGTTGCATGTATTATGCGCCCTCATTCCATTGCGTGGCCGCATTATCAAAAGGAGAATGTCATCCCAAAAGAGCTGAGTAGCCGCCTCGTGCCATCCTCAGCACCCTAACCTGTCAACTGGAAACCCATAAAAAGTCAGCGTTGCTGAGTGAGTTCTAGTTTTATGATAAAACATACTTTCATTCATTAAAAACCGTTCTTTCATACACGCAATCACACATCGTACGTACACATAGATAATATTATTATTATTATCTTCATCATTCTTTCTTTAACGTTCATTCGTCAAGCATGCAATCTTTAAGGGTCACCTCTCAACTCTGCCCTCATGGTTCCAACCCATAAGCCGACAAAGCATACTGTATCGTACTGGTTCCCCTATGGCTCTCAGACCATAGACCGACACCTGGTGCCCCTATGGCTCTCAGTCCATAGACCGACACCTGGTTGCCCCTATGGCTTTCTGTCCATAGACCGACAACCTTGTTGCCCTATGGCTCTCTGTCCATGACCGACAACCTCTTCCGGGTCACGTTAACCCCCGCGAGTGATCGTCACCACTCCTGCTATAACAACTATCCCGTAACAGGTCACAAAGACACTGCCCCGTTGTTCTTAAGGCAACTATGGCTCCGGTCCATAATCTACCCTAAGGCTCGTAATAGGCCTAGTTACTAGAACCAAGCACCATTTCCAAGACTTCTTAACCGTCAAATCCATCTCGTGCCCCTTAGACCATGCTAGACTTTCATTCATTCATTCATTCATTCATTAATGCATGCATTCATCACATGTTCCTCTTTCATTCGTTCATTCATAATGCATGCTTCATTATCATGTTCCTCTTTCATTATCTTTTCACTTTACGTTCTTATTACATTCTTTTCATTCATTCATTCATTCACGTAAATTCACTAAAAGATAAACACGCATCGACACAAGGAACATAGATATTTACAATTCATCAGTCATTACCATCATATAAGGCCACATCATACTTATCATGCATACGTCCTACATACGCATCTCTCCTCATTCACATCAGCCCTATTTGGCGATCGAACATACTCCAGTCGCATGGCCTTCATGCCTGAACCTTGCGATGGGACACTATGCGAATGGGCATACAATCGTGCGAATGGATCTCCTATCGTGCGAATGGATCTCCTATCGTGCGAATGAATACTATACAAATTGACTACTAGGTGACTAACCCCCAGTCGTGCGACTGAACACTATGCGAATGGACCTATGCGACTAAATCCCTCAATCGCATGGCCTGTCGTGCGACTGGGCCCCAGTCGTGCGACTGAGCTCAATCGTACGATTGAAATCAGTCTTTCCTCAGTCGTGCGACTGGCCCTTCAGTCGCCTAGCCCTAACTTGGGCACGACTGGAGTTCATCACGAACAGCAAGCACCCGCGCGACTACGGCCTTCAAACTCCTCTAAACTCATTTCCAGCCCAAATTAGCCCTCCTAAACCTCAGGGAATATACTAGGACATCATACAATCATATGCAAGTCCTAAATCATACCTTAAACACATTACCCAAGATTCACCCAAATAGGTCAAACATACACCTTTTCAAAAACGTGTTTAAATGTGTTCCAGCCCCAAAATCGCTTGAAAACAAGTAAATGAGGGGTCCTAGAACCCACATAATCGAGGAGAAGATGAAGAGCTTCGTTTGGACTAGTCACTCGGAAATCTGGAGTCCGGATCACCACTTTCTCTCTTTCTTAATCGAGGAGAAGATGAAGAGCTTCGTTTGGACTAGTCACTCGGCAAATCTGGAGTCCGGATCACCACTTTCTCTCTTTCTTTCTCTTCTTTCTGTTCTCTCTCTCTCTCTCTGCTTTTTTCTTCCGACTGAATGTGTAAGTGTGGGGAAGAAGAGGGCTGCCCCTCCTTTATAGCTACCGCTCAGTCGCCCGAGGTCCAGGCGTCTGGACCTTCAGTCGCATGAACACCATGCGACTGGACCTCCAGTCGCATGAGTTCCATGCGGTTGATCCTTCAATCATCTGAACATCCTATGATTGAACCTCCAATCACATGAATTCCATGCGAATGAGACTCAGTTGCACATCACTCCAAAAAGTCAAACTTTCGGGTGTTACACCATGGGTGCCCGAGCCGTTGGTGGACCCCCCCCCCCCCGAGCTGGCGGGGGCTGAGGTCCACCTTCAGGATGCCCCGAGTCCCTTGGCGGCGGGGAGGATCATCCCATTCCCCCGCCGCACGACCAGGACCCGCCCCAGTATCCTCAGCGTGTGTACCATGCCGTACGATTACCTGCTCATGTTCTTGATATGCTTCAGGACACACGAGACAGGGTCACGAGGCTGGAGGATACGACCACGAGGCTGGATGATATGATGGACTGGGTCATCCAGCACATGGTCGCGGACTATGCCGCCTCGGGTACGCCGTTGTTGTCACAGCCACCGAGGCGATTAGACCATGACGGTGTTGGCCCATCTGGCTCGGGCGGGTCTGGTCAGGACAGCGATCCGGGGATGATGGATTAGATAGGTATTTTGTTTGTATTTTATTTTTTTTGTATGTAAAAACTCGTTGTATATATATATGTGCAGTTTCAGTTATAATGACTTGTATATTTGGTTGTGTTTGTTTGGTTGTGTTTCTTTGTTTGTTTGTTTTATATTTGTAATGTTGATAATGTTAATTTTATATGTTTGTTTGGTTGTGTTTCTTTGTTTGTTTGGTTGTAATGTAACTGTAAAATAACAAAACACAAACTCGTATGTTACGATTAGGTTAACCGTGTGATAAAATAAAAATAAAAACAAACTAGTATGATTACATAACCGTAGGCACATTTCAATATTAAATAATGAATGTAACTCCATAACCGTAGCCACATTTCCCACTCTCATACATACACATACATACACCTATGACCTATATATACATCATTATCACTGCAGTTTTCACTACTTCAATCAAGATCATGACACACATTTGTAACCAAGGTGCATTTTAGTCGTCGTATGACATGAGATCATTAACTACTAAAATAAAAATAAAAAAATTACTTGTAATATGATAAATTAATAATAAACACAAAACACAAACTCGTATGTTACGATTATATTAACCGTGATAAAATAAAATAAAAACAAAATTTAAAAAATTTAAAAAATATGTACAAAATGTCACGGTTTGGCCAAACCGTGACATATACACCTCCAAAACCCTAACTGTCACCCCATTAATTACACACCCAATAATTGCAACGATCCGAGAACCTAACGTCACGGTTAGGCTTCACCATGACCGCAAGGTCCTACACCCGACCTAAAGGTCACGGTTAGCCCTATCCGTGACCGTTTAAGGTGGTATACCCTAAAAAAGAGCGGTGTGTGCAGAAAAGCCGTTTTAGATAAGACTTTTTCTAGGCTTTTTTCAGTCATTTTGTGTGGAACGAATTTGTGAAGTAATTTTCTTAAGTGATACATCATAAATTTGAAGACCTAACTTGGACTCTATTTAATAGAGATGTCAATATAGATAAGCTAACTAATGGCTCAAAAGACTTGATTTGAAATGTGATGTTTCTAGAGCGGGTTGAAACGTGTCGAGTTTGTTTTGGTTGGACCCTCAAAAATAATTGGTCCATTTTTATAGTTGAGAACGGGTTAGATATGATTATAAAAACTATTATTAACAATATTAATAACTTGAAATAATTCTAAAAGTAGTTTAAGAGGTAGGCATTATATTACATTTGACGTGACTTATCATTTCCAGTTCTATTTCGAAAACATATTGTTATGAGAAAATTATCTTTCTATTAAAAACCCTAGCTTATGAAGAGTGAATGTTGAATTGTAAGCAGTTTGTTCATAATCAACGGCCGAGGCTGTTAATCAATGTTATATTCAAAGTACATATGACATGTATCTTTGGCCACACACCGACCAACACGTTTACTTGTGCTCTTACCTGTACTTTTGGTCTTTCTATGTCTCTGTTCCCTCATATTCTTCCTCTCTCTCTATTAACACCGGAACACTTTCTTACGGTTTCATTGTTTTCTGTCGTCACAGGTGAGGATCCTAGATCCGGTCGTTCCCTCTTTCTATGTCATTAATAGAACCCCTTCTATTATGTGGTTTCGCTAAAGTCGTCAACATATGCCTTCCCCACAAACTTGAAAGAACGTATAAGTAAAATAGCCAAAATATTTGCAAGTTAATTTCCCTTAACAAACATCTTAGCTTCTTGATCGAACTCAAATGGGCTGTAATTTTTCAACAGCAAGATGATATTTAGTGTTATTTCAGACAATTAATATTTAGTGTTAGAGTAAATTACCATTTGCATCCCTGACATTTGCCCATTTTAACCACTTGCGTCCCTGCAGTTTTTAAATTGTCATCCGCCCCCTAACGTTTCGTGTTATCTTCATTTGAGCCTAACGTTTCATTTTTATATCCATTTGAGTTCAAATAATTAACACCGTTAATGTTTCTGTTAAATTATTAATAAAAAGACGAAACTACCCTTCAAATTAAATATAACAATAAAACCCTTGTGGTCCCATCCATCAACATCATCTCTTCAAACCACCACCATAACCACCCCTATCACCACCACCACAACCACCCAGTTATCACCACCAGCCCACCACCGCCGCCCGATCCACCCCGGCGACTTGCCATCGGCAGCTTCATCAAAGAGTACGCCAATCGCGTCGACATCCTCACCTTCGACGACGACACCCTCTCCCTCACCCCCAACCCCAATGGCTACTACGGGATCCAGCTCCATCTCCGATGAAATCGCCACCGCAGATCACCACCATCCACCAGGGAGCCACCGCCACTCCGCCTGAAGTAAACCACCACCATCGTAACGCTGCCAGATCTGACCGGAGAGATCGAAGGGATGGCTTCTCCGGAAGTCGATTCCCATTCTTCAACCACAATGAACCCATCGTAATTTGTATCTTCCTATCGTCTTCAAATCACCAGTGGGGGGATTTAATTTCATAAGTAAATCATCCTCCGACATCGCTAACAAACGATTGTTGAATACACCAAACCAGCGTTTGCGACACCAATGCCCTGACTATGATCGACTAACCCACACAACCCACAAGCGTAAAACAGAGCAATTTTGCGAGCGATGCCGGAGACCGTTAAGCTCCCCGATCGCTTTTGGAAACACTGGTTTTCCGATCGCTCGTTCTTGAACAAGTCTCTGTGTTTCTGTGAACCTACAGGCGTAACTCGTTGAACCGTTGTCGAACTTCACGGCGTAATCATGCCGTCACGTCGAACAGGTGGTGGTCGGAGGTGGCTCGAACATGGGGTTAGCCCCATTTCAAGAATACCACCGTCGATCCGGGATGGTTCCGACGACGGGAAGACGATGTTGCACCGGTTGCTCCGGAACAGGGGAGAAGCATCCAACGATTTGAATCGTAGAATCGACTGTTTTCGGTAGCAATTGCTTCTTTTCACGTTCGATTAAGGTGTTTTCAATGGTTTGTTTGAGTGTTCGAATACACGATTGTTCTAGTTACATCTTCAATTTCTTCAATTGAGATTGAGGAACAAGTTATAGTTACCACTCCTCCGGAAGAATAGCGGGTGGTGATGGGTGACGGTGGCGTTTATGGTGGTGGGTGATGAAGAGATGAGAGTGAGTGTGTGTGTATGTGTTTGGGGGTAGAGAGATGGGGTAGTCACAAAGATTTTTAAAAACATTTTATTATTAAGGGGCAATTTAGTCATTTCACACAGAGTTAACTGAATAATTTAACGGAGTTAGCCATTTGGATTCAACGAGGACAAAATTAAAACGTTAGGGGGCGAATCAAGACTTTGAAACTGCAGGGACGCAAGTGGTTAAAATGGGCAAATGTCAGGGATGCAAATGTAATTTACTCTTAGTGTTATTTCCTTTCTAACTACACAACTTCTAATAGATACATACGTAACAATATGAAATTTGTTTTTATAAGGGAAAACTTCATATAAATGTAACCAACTTTTATAACTATATCAATTAAGTCACTCAAACTTTTTTGTTCTAATTTAGTCACTCAACTTCTTAGTAATGTGTTAGTTTTATACATTTTACCTGTTTAACAGGTTAAAGTGCATGTGGGCTTTTTTGTTTTCTTTTTAAAAAAAAATTGTTTACTTGGAATATCAATTATAACTTCAATTTTATATAAAGTTTTAGAAACATATCTGTTCCAAAAAAAAATATCGATCAAATTCTAATCTATTCACCCTAATTGATCTACAATTTAGCGAACAAGAAGAACAATAACTTTGAACTAAGAGGTAACAATACTTCATGTTTATCATTATTTTTTGGTTTAAAATAATGTATTTTGAGATGCATAGAAATTGTAAGTGTAGTTATCTAGAAATTGTTTATGAAGTTTGGATATTTATTTGTTGGATTATTGGAGTATGAATTGAACTTTGTTAAAAGTCATTTGATACGAATCTACTATTGGGTCAGGTTCAATCTGGGTCAGATCTGACCCAGTTGTTGCTAAATGAAGGAAACTTAATGTTTTTAATATGAACCTACTATTTCACATTTTTAATATGAATTTTTCAAAATATTTAGTAGGCTCCAACAGATATATTTAAATTAGTATTTTTACTGGAGTAAATTGTCATTTCGTCTCTGTGGTTTGGTGAAAATTGCCACTTTCATCCAATAGTTTATTTTTTCGCATCCGGATCCCTGTGGTTTACAAATCTTGTCATATTCATCCAGTTCGTTAACTCCATCCAACATTCTCCTGTTAAATGAAGGGTATATTGGTCATTTTACATATATATTTTATTTTTCTATTTTTTTAAACCCCATTTAAGATATCCCCTTTAAACAAATTGCTATTTTAGTCCCTGTGGTTTGACACGTTTGCCAATTCAGTCCAAAAATCCCACCTCCTTGGCATAAAACATCATATCACCACCACCCGTGATGGAACCACCATGTAAACATAGGGTACAAATAACCACACAAGACCGAGTACCAGAAACCCGAAAGCCCGCCCATGCGGGCGGAACGGGTAAGCCAACAGGACACTGCCCCGTATTTAATTACATCGGAATTAGCCCAATCATAACCGATAATTCAGTAACGGTCGGAGAACATAAAGGTAATGGATTTGCCGGGGAATAATTCCTGTAAATCAGCACACGAGACGGCACCACCACCTTAAGTGGTGTTGTTTTCATTGTGCGTAGGTGTGAAGCTTCAGAGAGCATCGGTGGATCGAAGTTCAACAAGACCGGAACCATCCAGAGTTGGACCTCGTATTTACACACCACCCACCACCACGCCGCAAAACCACCACCACTCCATCAGAACCACCAAATCATCACCACCAACCTATCATAAAACCACCACACCACACCAGACGGCACCACCACCACACATTAGATCTCCACCACCACACATTAGATCTCCACCATCACACACTAGATCACCACCACCATGTGGACCCTAGAAACCAACCGTTAATCTCAAACTATAACAACACCTTCGAAAACGTATATGGAACCCTTGAAAACGTATTGTAGAGGTATTAGTAGGGTTTGATATGCATTTTCGAAGTGGTATGTTACAAGTCCAATATTGATTGTCGATTTTAGGGTTTACATGGTAGCGACGATCCGATGTGTGTGGTGGTGGTGGGTGCTCTGGTGTGGTTGGTGGCTTTGTGATGGGGTGGTGGCGGTGGTTTGGTGGTTCTTGTGACGTGTAGTGGTGTGGTGGTTATTTTTGGACTAATTAGCAAATACGCTCAAACCACAGGGACTAAAATAGTAATGTATTTAAAGAATATATATCAAATAAGGTTTAAAAAAATTAAATAAAACATATATGTAAAATGACCATATACCCCTACATTTAACGGAAATTTTGGATGGAGTTAACGGACTGGATGAATATGACAAGATTGTAAACCACAGGGACCCAGATGCGAAAAAACAAACTATTGGATTAAAGTGGCAATTTTCACCAAACCACAGGACGAAATGGCAATTTACTCTTTTTATTATTAGTAAATATGTTTTTAAAACTTAATACAATTAGTATTTTTGATGAATAAGTTATATATTTTTTAAACTTAATATTCATTTATTTATAAATTTGTCAATGTGAAGTCAATAAGTTTAAAAAAAGAAAATAAAAAAAAATCATATATGCACTTTGACCTGTTAAACAAGTAAAATGTATAATATTAGCATATTACCTACAAGTTGAGTGATTAAAGTGAAACCAATAAAATTTAAGTGACTTGGTACAATTATAAAGTTGGTTAATTTTTTAAAGATCTCTTTTTAGAAAACAATGGTCTTGTTCTTTTCGATGTTTATTACATTCTTCTAGTTCAACCTTTTAGACCAGTTTATATTTTAATCAGTTTATTTTCATATTACTATACCTTTAAAAACCAAACAGCACACCCCTAGAGCATCATTTACAACCTCATAAAGCATAAAGTCTCCACCGCCCTTCTTCCTCCTACAAAACACACCGCCTTCTTCTTCCTACAAACACCGCCTTCTTTCTTCTTTGGGCTCTTTCTGTAGACTCGCATAAATCTTCGGTGTTGCTCCTGTCGGTGAGAAGATTTGTGTTTCACTATCTTCTCTCTTCTTCCTTATTGTTGCTGCATCTTTGAATTGTTTTCATCAACAGTGTGTCTTTAGGGTTTCAATCGGAGCTCTTACAGGTACGTTTACGCCCTATTTTCTGTCTTTCTTTGCAAACATACACTCCTTTTTCTCTTCGTCTGCCTTTATTTTTTAAATCATTTGTTTCTCCTGTTGACATTTCTTCTTTATTTGAGGGATTCATCTGGTCTTTTCTCTGAAGAGGTGGGTTTTATTTAGCATTTGGATCAAGTATTTCGAGGTTCGTCTATGTTCGTTGATCGCAAATGCGTCTAGGGTTTTGCTTTTTTTTGGGGGGGGGGGGTTCATGTAGATGGTGTTAGGCAACCTTATGTTAGATAATATGCTGATGTTTCTGATGGAAAACAGAACTTCTGCTTTTGCATTAGAATTCCATTTAATGGTGCCTTCCATTTAAGTTTAATTGTCCAATTTATTTCGTTTGTACACCTAATCTAATTTTAGGAAAATTAGGCTTCTTTTTCATTTTCAAATGGCTTTCACATCAAAATTTTAATGGATCTCTCTTTATACGTCAATATTTTTCATTTATTCACTGAATGTCTGGTTCTTTTTTCCCCACCAGGAAATTTTCCGTTGCCTCCATTAACGTGGTTGCGGGTATGTTTACGACCTTTTTTGGGGCTTTTTGCGTGTGATTTATATCTGTGATGCTTCATTCCTTCTCTTTCTCATGCCTGTAAATTCATATGGGTTTTTGATTTAGGAGTCCTTTGATTTTTGTTGTCAAAATAACAAAGGCCTACACTTTCCAGATTCAGTTAACCGCTGCAAAAAGAAATATGCTCATAGTAATCTAATAGTAAACTTAGTTTTCTAGAATTTTTTGTAAGATTAATTGGCATGGTTGTCCATGCATGTGTTGTAACCCAAGCCTATTTTCTTACAATGAATTATGTCATTAAAGAAATAGTGGATGCGTCGTAATGAGAATCTAAAAACCAAGATACCATTTATAGGTTAGCATTTCACACATTTATCAATCTGGATTCGCCTTTGCTTTCGGGTCATGTAGTGTTGTCAATTTTATATCTGTGATGCTTTTTGTGTTTAGGCAATGACTAATGCAACATATTCAATTTTATATCTGTGATGCTTCATTCCTTCTTTTTCTCATGCCTGTAAATTCATATGGGTTTTTGATATAGGAGTTCTTGGTTTTTGTTGTCAAAATAACAAAGGCCTACACTTTTCTGATTCAGTTAACCGCTGCAAAAAGAAATATGCTCATACTAATCTGATAGTAAACTTAGTCTTCTAGAATTTTTGTAAGATTAGTTTGTTATGGTTGTTTATGCATGTGCCTGTAACCCAGGCCTATTTTCTTACAGTGAATTATGTCATTAAAGAATTAGTGGTCGCGTCGTAATGACTTATAGGTTAGCATTTCCCACATTTATCAATCTGTAATCGCCTTTGCTTTCGGGTCATGTAGTGTTGTCACCCTCATCGTGTCTTCTTTCGATCGTCAGACGCAATTTGTGTCGTGTAAAAAAATGTAAACACCTCAAATTGAGGTTGGAAGCAACTCCTGTAAGATGGAGTTATTGATAAGGTAAGCAACTCCTGTAAGATGGACTTATAGATTAGCATTTCCCAGAATTATTGTTTCATGTATTATTTTGTGTCTGTATGAGGTTGGAAGCAACTCCTGTAGGATGGAGTTATTGATATGGTAAGAAGACCCGCCGCATCGCGCGGGGCTTCTTACTAGTTGAATTCTATTTAGTATGAATCATATTCGTCTGACACTTATACACGTGTATATATTATTGTTTATATCTTGCTAGTAATACATAACATCTCTTCCCCTAGTTGGGCGGCTAAAGTTGTATAGCTGTGGAAGCTCAAGGGTCATATGCATCAAGTCTTGAAAGTACTTTGTCCATCAAGCAATCTGAGATTGAAAATAACAAAACAAGAAGATTGTGACGTTCTCTCTATATTCCTCACAACACAATCGTTATCTTCTAGAATCAAATCTATATCAAATTGATTAAGACTTTGGTTTAGCGCATCGTTTGTCTACAAGACCTTGGTTTCCATGTTTCTTCAACTCTTTTCTCTAAATCTTTATAAAATCTTCATATTGCTAGAACTAGGGTTCTTGATGTATTTATCTTATTGAGTTCAGTGTCTTTTTAGGATTCAATGTTTGTTCCTTTCTGACTCGTTGTTATTATGAATCTACGTGTTTGAATTTGTGTACCAATTCATGTTTATATCATCTTGTTTGGATTAATTAAGATCTAAGGGAGCGTTTGGTTGGAAGGATTGGAATGGAATGGAATTGAAAAAATAGTATAATTTCAAGTAAAATTATGTTTGAGTGAGTGATAGAAATGTAAAACTCAAGGGAATGTTTCATCTCAAATTCCCTTGGTTGTGGGATTTTAAAATCCTTCCACCTAGAGGGAATTTGAAATCCCACAACCAAGGAAATTTGAGGTGAAACATTTCATTGAGTTTTACATTTCACTACCCACTCAAACATAATTTTACTTGAAAATCATATTAGTTTCTCAATTCCATTCCATTCAATTCCATTCCTTCCGACCAAAGGCTCCCTAAGTGTATTCAAGTATCAATCGGAATCGTTGACATTTACCTTGGGTCCTCGATTTGCCATTGAAAGTAAGATTGGTACCACCATGATCAAAAGATCAAACACAACTTAAGGTGTCCAAAATGATTCAATTGACTATTTCAACTACTTGATTGATGACAAAAATCAAAATCAAAGTCTGAAGCCATATGAATGTACTAAAGCTCATAACAAGATAATCAAAGTGATGTCAAATTTGACTTCATTAGTGCAAGAAATCAACCCTAACAATACAATCCACGTTCTACTATCTTAACAACATTTTAGACAACTTTTTAGCAATGTTTACACATTACACCGTCATACTATCATTAGTCACAAAACTCACCCAAAACTATATATTTCCCATCGACCTAATAGGCTAATACTAATGTACCAACTAATAGATGACGATGGTTGTAGGTTGTAACTTTGTATTAGGTTTTTGGTTAAGTACAACTTTATCAAAAAACTGAATACCAATCCCAAGCCCAGAAAAATTATAAGAAAATATATATTGTAATATTATACATAAAAATAAATTATGCATATAATACCGATATGTATTTTCAGTTCGAATTCGTTTTAAAATCAAATTCCCAATTCAAATCAATCTCTAAACCAATTCATAAAATATAAATAAATAAATAAAAATAAAAAATAAAATATGAAAAATAAAAACGGAGTTAAATCCATAGTTATTCGAGTAAAATTAAGATAATAAACAGGGAAAAAGACAAGACAACCCAACTAGAAGGGAAGCCGAAACGCAGCTAACTGTAAGCTGTTACTATTCACCACTTGAAACTGTCATCATTTAGTAAAGATGACACTATAGTATAAGCCACTAAGAATCTGTTAAACATAATTAGCATGCCACCATTACTTGTGGTTTGGGTTGAAAATGGTTCTTTTTTAATTTTAAGCAAAGAGGTTTACACTTCACACCTCTTTAAGCATTCTTCATTACAGGTATCTAATGTTCTGATGTCTCTTAAAAGAGATTACCATATTACTTGTTTCTGGACCAACAACCACTGCACGAAAACTGAACCAACCCAAATCACTGCCTCAGGCTTTCGACAATGTAGGAGGCATAAAGATCCCTATTATCACAAACTTTCATATAAAGATAAGATCGCCATATGCAAGAAACAAAAACAGAAAGGGATTTGAAAATCCAGACTTACATTGAATACTCGATAGCTTTGACTGCATCTTCAGCAGGGAGGAAATCGTTGACTTTGACTGATTTGTTCTCGTTCTTCTTGTCTGCATGCATCAAGTTAAGGAGTCCCAAAAACAAGATAACATTAGTAAAGAGGGTAAATGTTCTATTATGCTTTTTACTCAAATGTATGGATACAGTCCTCAAAGAAACGGCGAATCTCAGCAAGACGATGTGGCGGGAGTTCTTTAATGTCGGTGTAGTGACGGAATTCTGGGTCGTCTGCGCATACTGCTATGATTTTGTCATCCCTTCACCCTATAAAAACCAAACATACTCCAAATTATCAAGGATGAAATTAAGATGTATCTAAGGAACCTCCTAGGAGTGGTGTAGTGGAAAGCTTCTCGTTCTTAAAAGGCCACTTGTCCAGCATAAGGTGCGCTTTTACCTGATCCGACTAGGTAGAACGGTATTGTTTAACGGGCTCACATTAAAAAAAAATATGCATCAAAAGTTAGCTAAATCACCTGATCAATCATAGGCATTAATCCAATAGCACGTGCACGAAGGAAGGTGCCAGGCAGCACAGGTTCCTGTAGAAATTAAAATAAAAATGTGTGTATCAGTTGTTGATTGAGTTGAATTCAAGGTACAAATATACAATTCATTAAGTTCCATGATATAATATCTTATTATAAGAGTACCTGCATCAATACCAGCACGTCCATAGGATCGCTATCTTCACAAATGGTTCTTGGGATGAAACCATAGTTATGTGGGTAAACCACTGATGAATAGAGAATCCGATCAACCTGATTTTTAAATTTTATTCATCAACAAACCAGCGAGTATAGATTCTAAAATGTAGATACTAGATCATTGAAAGTGATACAAGACCATAAGTGTTAAGACTAAACTACCCTCTAAGAATGTCAAAATACTGGGTCCTTGACTCCTTGTTGGCCAAAAGCAACTAGAATCGGTGAAGATGATTGCATGCACATATATCTTTAGCAATTAAGAAAAACACGTAATTTCCAATGGACCCCCCAAATGACAATGATGTGTATCTTGCAGGCAGGTGAAATTATAAAGGACACCCCAAATTTTTCGCATGATAAATATCAAGTACCGAGTAATGAAAAGTTTACCTTAATCAGGCCACTTGCCTTGTCAAGTTCATACTTAACCTTGCTACCTTTTCCAATTTCAACCACCTGCAACAAACTTACATAACTTAAGAAAAAGAGCTTCTAGATTTACAGGAACCTAAAGTTCATTTACCATAACACCATTAATACAGAGACACGTACACAGTTGAAAACTTGAGGTGCACCAGGACCTGAATATATCAAAATAAAAACAACTTGTAAGAGCAGAGTTTTGATAAATTCAGAATTATTTTTCTAATTACAAGAAGAATTCTTTTGAATCTTTGCTTTTATTATACTTGATGGGCTCTCTAAGAAAAAATAGAAGTTGATATGCACATCTAAAACATAAAGTGATAGATAACCACCCTATGCAAGACTTAGAATATAACAATGATACAGTATCAAGAAAAGGTGTTTTTACCGATTTCCAAGTCATGCCAGGGATGAGCAGCAACAGATCTCCGTGACATAGAGCTGAGAATCCTTTCATTGAGCACAACACGAGTACTTCCTTGTCCCTCATGGTTAGCCATGTTTACCTTCAATTTAAAATCTTTTATGGTTTACAAAAAAAAAGAAATTGCAAGCACACAATAATAAATCTTGTCGACAGAATGATACAATCTTGAAAAAAGAAAATCAATCATACTAATAGAAATTGTCTCCACCTAAGCCAACAGAAAATCAATCATACATTCATACTACTTAAAGTCTTGATCTAGATGCAAGCTAGCAAGATTACATGAAATTTCAGAATTTGTGTGATTAATTAATCTTGTTACTAAGATATTAAAATGATCCTACAAAAAAATTACCGTTTTGTTATATAAACTCTCAACAAAGTTTTCATTTGCCAAGATATGGACATCTAACAAGAAAGAATTTATACTGAACTGTTCTAACAAACTTAACAGTGGAACTGCAAAAATTTCAGTACACTATTATCTAGCACTTTTGACTTATATAACAATTACAATTTACTGATATGGCTATTGGGCAGCAAATAAAGCATGAACTTTTAATGTATGAATACTTTTAGACGTAGACAATTAGTCAAACTGCATCTGATATCGATAGAAATAGACCTGAAGAATCGAGTGAACTAACTTTGACTTCAAAAGGTTGAAAATTAATGTTGAAAAATAAGAGTACAAAAACTCTATCTTTTCCCTTTCTATTTCTTAATTTTCTTCCTTTTGAGAACAAAGTGTAATTATCATAAGAAAATCTGCAATTAATCACATTTTATCCTACACAAACAAATTATGCTGAGTTTGATGGTTATCATTAACGGCCCACAAAACTTTTATGCTAGATCAAAATATTAAAATTTAGGATCCTTAATTCCATAGATTAAAGATTCTCCTAATTCCAGATCAAAAAATAATCATTACATCTAACTATAACAAAGTGAGAAAAACGCCTCAAATCACCAAGTTCAAAAGGGTCAATTATAAATTTGAAAAGTTTCAAACTAACTTTCATTTTCCAGAATTAGAATTAAATATATCCTGATCAGATGAAGTTTTACAACACAAAATTTGCCAAAATCACATAGAATCGCAATTGCATCTTCATCCAGCGTGAAATTAGTAGATCAGACAAATCAAAACAATAAAATCATCTAACGATTCGACACTTCATCTACACATATATCTCGCAACACCAACGAATTAAGCCCAAACGTCAAATCCCTAAATCATCCAAATCGTAGAAGACAAAAACAACGAGATCACAATCTTAAACCCTAACACTACCATAACTAACAAGGAACTCGAAGGTTCATGCATGCGAACAAGTGGAAATTGATCCAGAACACAATGATGAATCAGCCGATCTATAAACTTGCATACAAACAAAATTATCACAATCGATCAACAAACTCAATCGCATCAACTTAGAACAGAAATCGATCAAAAAGCAGAATGCAATCAAATCAAAAACCAGATTACAGACACAAATATTACCAGAAAAAGTCACTGAAGCGGTGACTTTGTCTACTGATGTTCTAATTTAATTTATCTATTGAAGTATGATGAAATAACACCATAAGAGGGGAAGAAGAAGGTGTAGAAACTTACAGATATGAATGTCTGCAGCGAAGAATGTGATGAGACAGGAGATAAGATATTTAGAAGGGTCGTAGAGTGGACGAAAAATTGACCCTTTTTCGTACTAAAGGTAGTTTTCCAACCGTTGGATTGTGTAGGAATATGATCGACGGTGGTTAGTTAGACACGTGGAGATATTTATAATGTACGATGATTAGTGAACTAATTTGGTGGGTTGTGCTGGAACACCGCTGGTGTTTTTGGTGGTAGGCCGATTCAAACGGTTACGGTTAGGGCTTGCGGTCACATTTTGGCCCCTAACCGTGACCGCAAGGCCTTGCTGTCACGGTTTAGGGTGGTACTACCCGTGACCTCGTGACAACAAAACGACAAAATGGCCTGATAAAGTTGAAAAGCGGTCACCAAACCATCACGGTTTGGCCTAACCGTGACCTCTAGGGTACGAGGTTCTCAATTTAAGGTACGAGGTAGACGTGATTTTGACAGAAGGCCGGGAATCGCGCCACGAACCGTCACGTGGAGGCCAAACCGTGACGGTTTGTGCACCAGATTTTCACCTTAAATACCTTTCCTCTGATTTTTTTTCCTCTACACATCTCATTCGAATTTTTCCATTTGAGCTTTCATTCATCCAACACTCGAGATTTTTCAGCCTTCGTCATTCTAAAAACACGTTAATTCTAAAACAATGTCGGGTTCGGGAGATCATTATCAAAAGCCGAAGCTTCCAGATTTGAATGAGGTGCCACATATCGAAGATTCGAACCAGGTTGAACTAGTATATGTTTTATTATAACTTATTATTGGAAATATCTAACCATTATCTTTTTAGGAATATTACGTATACGGGAGTTACCCTCCGTGGGGGGAGGAGGAAACCAACCCGTCGAACACATTTGCTCAAGAGGCGTACAACTCTTTATTTGGACTGACAGGTTACGGTGAAGGGTACAGATATCCTCCTTGCAATTCTTATGGGCATGCCTCGAACACGTACCACTCACAAACAGAGCTGGATTACGGACATCCCCCGTACCAGTCAGAACTAGAAATTACACATGTGTCGGATACTTTTAACGGGAATGACACAGACGAGAGTGACGGTTCGGTTCACCTCAAAGAAAACCATGGGGACACCGCGGAGCATGTTGAGGATGAGGATCGGATTCGAAAGGCTACGGTTTCTTATAAAACCGATAAAGTACGAAGAGTTTTATTCTTTTGTTTATTTTATTTTTTATTGTTTTATATGTGTTTTTTTATGTCTAGCTTTATCATTTTTCAGTATTTTGATTCTCGTGAGGACTTGGAGAGTTGGGCTAAAATGAGAAGACGCGAGCATGGGTGCGTCATTGTGGTGGGTCGGTCACGAAAAAAGGATGTGGAACTATTATGCAATCGTAGTGGTGAACCTAAATTCACTGGCACAAGTAGACGTACTGGGAGCATAAAGAAGGGATGTCCCTTTAAACTCGTAGGGAAGTACGTAGGAAAGAGTGACAGTTGGATGTTAGAGGTAAGAAACGAGACGCATAACCACGATCCTGTTGTGTACGAGGAGGGCCACGCGCATCTTAGGAAGATGACTGCCGAAGAAATTGATCTTGTCGAGAAGTTACACAGGCAGCACGTGCGGCCACGACATATCCATTCAGCCGTAAGGGAGCACTTTCCCTACAGCGTCTGTGTTATTCAAGACATATACAATCTGACGTCGAAGTTTAGGGCTGAGGGGAGAAAAGGCACGACACTGATACAGGAACTTGAAAACCTGCTACAATCTAAAGAGTTCGTGTATGAAACACGAACGAATGCAACTACTAAGGCCGTGGAAGATGTTTTCTTTTGTCATCCTACTTCGTATAAAATGTGGCGCGCATTCCCGCACGTGATGTTGATAGACACGACGTACAAGACCAACATGTACAACATTCCGTTTGTTCAGGTTATTGGCGTTACGTCGACGTCGAAGTCGTTTTGTATTGCGAATGCATTTATATCGAGGGAACGGCAGGACAACTTCAAATGGGTACTGGAGCGGATCAGAGATATGCTCGATGGGTGTGTGGAGCCCCGCGTTATTGTCACAGACAGGGACCTGGCCCTGATGAGCGCGTGTGACACCGTGTTCCCGAGTGCTACTAAAAACCTATGCAGTTGGCACGTTAGGGAGAATATCAAAAGACGATGGAATATGATATTCAAAACCGGCATGTGGAAGGATTTTCCATACCGGTGGAAGACCTTGTGTTCGTCTCCCACAGAGGCATTGTATGATTACAATTGCAGGAAGATGGAAGAAAAGTTAACTGAAGATGGTAAACGTGGTAAGAATTTCATAGTTATTTTTACTCTAATAATTTATTTGTTCATTTTAGAAATTTTATTATTTCTTTCAGAGGTATGGGAATATATTTGGAATAATTGGTTAGTACCGTACAAAGAGAAAATTATTACTTGTTGGATGTACGACCGCCTTAACTTTGGTGAGTTTACAACTAATAGGGTTGAGGGCCAACATGCCAACTTCAAGAGTTACCTCAAAGGGACCAATAATACGTTGCACACACTTGTCGGATATGTTTGTGACCTCGTGCGTGGCCAGGAGATTGAAATTTGTAAAACATTCGAGGTGTCCCGTGTGAAAATTAAAAAAGACCATCGACTGTCATTGTTCTCAAAGTTGCATTATAAAGTATCCATTTTTTGCCTTAGCCTCCTTGAATCAGAGTTGACAAAAATGGAAATGATTCAGGAGTCTGGGGGTTCATGTGGACACCAGTTGTTCATGTCCATGGGCTTGACATGTGCTTGTCGTTTGGAGATATACGTCCGAGAAGGTTATATTTTTCTTAATACATTTATTTACTGTTGTCACACGATTGCATATTTTTCACTAATAATTTAACCTTAAATCCAGTCACAAGTATTCCACTCGATGCGGTAGATCCACACTGGAGGAAGCTTGATTTCGAGCCAGCGTACGTCCCACCGCCTGAACACGACTACGGTGCAAAATTTGATGACTTGAAACAAAAGGTTATGTCGTCTCCCAATCCTCAAGTAAAGAAAAAATTGTTAAGAAAGTATTTGACTCTTTGTTTAAGAGCAAGTCAAAACTTAAAGAACCTGAGGTGCGTCATGACCGACGTGGTCGTCCAAATATTAAGGAGCAACAAAGAAGAACGGACTCCAATACATCACAGTATGAGGCTGCTAGACACAGCTCCTATACTTCCTCACAACAAACTATGCCTGACCCGGCGAGGCATAGCTCATATACCCCTCAGTTTAAAATGTCCAACGACCATTCTAATCAGGCAAAGGCTGCTTCAAATGTACCGATTACGGGAGCTGCCCTAAGGTTTCCTTTAATATTGAAACCAAAGGACGTGATAAAAGTTATGAAGTTTAAGGATTAGCTGCCCCAATGGATTCACGGGTACGTTTCGACTATAAAAAGATGTGCGGCCTGATGGTAACTGTGGTTTTCGGGCGATCGCGGTGGCTTTAGGGAAAAAGCAAAATGAATGGGAATGGGTTAGGCGTCAAATGTTGTCGGAGATGGACAGAAACATGTGGTATTGGCGGGGCAATTTGAACCGCGAGTTGCCTAGCTATTATGATTCTGTTCGTAATAGCTTAAATTGGTTTGACACGACTCAACCCGCACCGATACCCATTGGCTAACTTTTCCGGCCCATGGACTCGTAATTGCGGAAACATTCACTTGTATTGTGCATCTTATTTCTTCATTTGGCAGCCAGACATGGTTCCCACTGAGAACAGCCCTAGAGCCATTATTCACCTATCCAGTTGTCGCACTTGCTCATGTTAACCAATGTCACTTTATTTGCATACAATTGGAAGGGGATTACCCAATGCCCAGTGTGGGCTATCATTGGCCGAGATTTGCATATCAACAAGCACTAGCATGGCAAAATATGTATGAGGATCGTATAAATAATTACGTTAGAATAACGGATCGTCATAGAGGCACCAATGCCTCTTATAAGTTATCATTTTCCGATACTTTATCATATTAATGAAGATTCCTTTATTTGATGATGATGATGATGATGATGATGATAAAATAATAGTACAAATATAATAATAGTAACAGTAATAATAATAATAATAATAATATAATAATAATAATAATAATAGTAATAATAGAAATAATAATAATAATAATAATAATAGAAATAATAATAGTAATAATAATAATAATAATAATAGTAATAAGAAAAAAATAATAATAGAAGAAATAATAATAGTAATAATTTTAAAGTTAATAATAATAAAATAATAGTAATAATAGAAATAAAAATAATAATAGAAGAAATAATATATTAATAAATTTAAAGTTAATAATAATAATAATAATAATAATAATAATAATAATAATATTAATAATATTAATAATAATAGTAATAATAATAATAATATTATTAATAATATAATAATAGTAATAATAATAAAACACTAAATTAAACAGGAAGATAAACTGTCACGGTTTGACCAAACCGTGACTTTTAGGGTTTGGCAACGGTCACGGTTAGGTTTAACCGTGACCTTTTTCGGGCGCATGACACCTGTTCGAGCGCATGGCACTTGTAAAAGGTCATGGTTAGGGTTAGGGCAAAAGGTCACGGTTAGGGCAAACCATGACCGTTTGCATAATTTTTTAATATTTTACTAATTAAATAATTTTATAAAAAATACCCACTTGAACTGGTGGTAGTGGGTTTCGAGCCGCGCCACTCCCTGTTGCCCTACCATCTTAACCGGTCGGATGGGAGTGGTTCGCTGATAGGTATAGAAAACTTATTCTTTTAAAATAATCTGGACCAAAAGGTCACAGTTTGGGTAAACCGTGACCCCTTTGTTCACATGTGGCGTTGTGGAATGAAGCTGTCACAGCTTGTTGACACAAAGTGTCACGTGGTGGGCGAACCGTCACAGCTTGCTGACAAAAGAGGTCACGGTTTGGTCTAACCGTGACCTTTTGGAGTTCCCTAATCCTACACATTAACCGTTTATGATCATTTACGTATATCGAATCGGATATTTTTTTATGAACATACACACACATCAACACATATACAATAAGAACAAATACACTTCGTAAACGTACATACAAACATGCGTACGTGAACAAACCGTAACGTTTTAATGATAACCTAAACAATCTTATCGGGAACATATTGACATATATGCACTTTATATTTTGTAACCAATGTTCAAACATACATAATAAATTCTAATAATAATAACAATAATGATAAATAATAATAATAACAATAATAATAATAAAATTTAATAGTAATAATTTTAAAGTTGATAATAATAATTATAATAGTATTATTTTGTATATCCAGAAACTACAAAATAAACTCTAATAATAATAACAATAATGATAAATAATAATAATAACAATAATAATAATAATATACTCTAATATAAATAAAAAGTTTAATAGTAATAATTTTAAAGTTAAATAATAATAATATAAATAATAATAATATTTTGTATATATCTAGAAACTACAAAATAAACTCTAATAATAATAACAATAATGATAATAATAATAATAACAATAATAATAATAATATACTCTAAATAAATAAAAAGTTTAATAGTAATAATTTAAAGTTAATAATAATAATATATAATAATAATAATTTTGTATATATCCAGAAATTACAAAATAAACTCTAATAATAATAACAATAATGATAAATAATAATAATAACAATAATAATAATATACTCTAATATAAATAAAAAGTTTAATAGTAATAAGTTTAAAGTTAATAATAATAATAATATTAATAATAATAATATTTTGTATATATCCAGAAACTACAAAATAAACTCTAATAATAATAACAATACTGATAAATAATAATAATAATAATAATAATAATATACTCTAATATAAATAAAAAGTTTAATAGTAATAATTTTAAAGTTAATAATAATAATAATATTAATAGTATTATCTTGTGTATTCAGAAACTAAAAGGTTACGGTTAATAATAATGATAATAATAATAATAATAATAGTAATAATAATAATAATAATAATAATAATAATAATAATATAATAATAATAACAATAATAATAATAACAATTATACAAAAAAAGGGAATAGGTCACGTGGAGGTCAAACCGTGACCTCTTGAGATACTTTTTGAATCTGATTTCCTCTCGATTAGTGCACCTACCCCTCGAGCACCGTGTGTGTAAAAGGTCACGTGGAGGCCAAACCGTGACCTCCTGTCTGTAAGAGGTCACGTGGAGGCCAAACCGTGACCTCGTGGTTACTGGTTTCATCTTTAACCGTTCGCACACCCCCATTTCACCACACAACCACAACCATTTCACCACCACAATCCTCCCAACGTTTCACCTCCACCGCCTCCAAACCGTCACCTCGAGCCCTCCCCGTGACACCGCCGCCGCTCACCACCACCTTCCACCACCACCACCACCGCCGCTCAACCATCTTCCACCACCACCACCACCGCCGTGAATCCACCATTTTCCACACACCACCACACCGCTCACTATCTTCCACCACCACCGCTGTGAATCCACCATCTTCCACCACCACCACCGCCGCTCACCATCTTCCACCACCACCACCGCCGCTCACCATCTCCACCACTACCACCGCCGCTCACCATCTTCCCCACCACCGCCGCTCACCATCTACGCACCACCACCGCCGCTCACCATCTACGCACCACCACCGCCATCACCACCGCCGCACCACCGCCGCTGCACCACCGCCGCTGCAACACCGCCGCTGCAACACCGCCGCTGCAACACCGCCGCTGCAACACCGCCGTCACACCACCACTTCCGCTTCAATCCATAGAGGTAAACATAGATTTGATAGGTTTTCCTAAATAGATTTGATAGGTTTTCCCAATTAGATTGATAGGTTTTCTCAAATAGATTTGATAGGTTTTCCTAAATAGATTTGTTAGGTTTTCCCAAATAGATTTGATAGGTTTTCCCTTATAGATTTGATAGGTTTTCCCTTATAGATTTGATAGGTTTTCCCTTATAGATTTGATAGGTATTCCCGTATGTGTAGCGTAGTTTGTCGACGGTTTATTATTATTATTAGAAATAATAATAAATAATAGTAATAAAATAGTTATAATAATAATAGTAATAGTAATATTAATAATACTAATAGTAATAATAATAGTAATAATAGTAATAATAATAATAGTAAATAATAATAATAATAATAGTTATAATAGTAATAGTAATAATAATAGTAATAATAGTAATAATAATATTAGTAAATAATAATAATAATAATAGTTATAATAGTAATAGTAATAATAGAAATAATAATAATAGAAATAGTAAATAATAATAATAATAATAGTTATAATAGTAATAGTAATAATAAATAATAATAATAATAATAATTAATAATAATAATAATAATAATAGTTATAATAGTAATAGTAGTAAAATAATAATAATAGTAGTAGTAGTAGTAGTAGTAGTAATAATAGTAATAATAATAATAATAATAATAATAATAATAATAATAATAATAATAATAATAATAGTAATAATACTAATAGTAATAATAATAATAATAATAGTAATAATAATAATAGTAATAATAATAATAGTAATAATAATTATAGTAATAGTAATAATAATACTAATAATAATAATAGTATACATAATAATAATATTACCAATAATAATAATAGTATACATAATAATAATAATAGTAATAATACCAATAATATAATAATAATAATTAACCGTCAACCATTAATTTTATAAACATTGTAAATAATGATAAATACGTTTTTTTCGCAGATGTGGATGCCGACGATGCTTTTATTCCCGGCATTGATGACTGTCAGTTTTTACAGTTCGAGCAGGGGACTACACCGTACGAGCAATTCAGGACCTGAGAGCACGAGTGCCGGCACCGGGGACCGTCCTGTCAGAGGACTTCTTACAGCTCGTTGGAGAGCGGGACCGTTTTTTTGAGATTATCGGCGAGAACGACCCGTGGGAGCAGCTGTTCCGGATGAGCGACGATGCCCATCGAGAGCTGACCGTGGAGTTCTATTGCACCTTCACATTCCGTCCACGTGAGCAGGGACTTGCGGAGCTGGACGAGGACGACATAGCGGACGGTCGTGCGCCCGCGGAGGTTTCTTTCCGTTGTTCGGCCACCTCCACCGCATGTCACTTCGGCGGTTCGCTGTCTTCAGCGGCCTCTACACGGAGGTAAAGGTCGGACAGCCGATGTACACCACGGCCTTGATCCGCGGGGCCGATGACTCCGGTCAGGTCTGGTGGCCTGCTATTGGCGACGGACCGTACAGTGGTGATACGAGGTCATCTCATATACGAGACCCTCTGTATAGATACATTCACCGACTCATCGCCACGTCCATCGCCGGTCGTGGGGCGGGGACCGACAGGGTCAACGCCGCCGACCTTTTTTCTTCGGTGTGTACTCACACACCGACACTGCCACCTCGCGCATGCCCTCACTGATTATTTTACTAGTTATTATCATCGGCAGTCGCGAGGGGCGTTAGTGGGCGGTAACATCGTTGCCCGGATCGCTCGGGGCTTGGGGTACGCGCACGCCATGTCCCAGCTCCCGCTACCTCCGACTCATGTGCGCGTGGCCGCCCGGACCATCGCCACTGGGATGAGGATCGTTCGGAGGTTCCCCGACGGCACGTGGCACCTGCTCAGTAGATACCATGAGCTCGTGCCATGGGTGCCCGAGCCGTTGGTGGACCCCCCCGAGCTGGCGGGGGCTGAGGTCCACCTTCAGGATGCCCACGAGCCCCTTGGCGGCGGGGAGGATCAGCCCATTCCCCCGCCGCACGACCAGGACCCGTCCCAGCATCCTCAGCGCGTGTACCATGCCGTGCAATTGCCTGCTCATGTTCTTGATATGCTTCAGGATACACGAGACAGGGTCACGAGGCTGGAGGATATGCTGGACTGGGTCATCCAGCACATGGTCGCCGACTATGCCGCCTCCGGTACGCCGTTGTTGTCACAGCCACCGAGGCGGCTAGGCCATGACGGTGCTGGCCCATCCAGCGCGGGCGGGTCTGGTCAGGGCAGCGATCCGGGGATGATGAATAGATAGGTATTTTGTTTGTATTTTATTTCTTTTTGTATGTAAAAACTCGTTGTATATATATGTGCAGTTTCAGTTATGATGACTTGTATATTTGGTTGTGTTTGTTTGGTTGTGTTTCTTTGTTTGTTTGTTTTATATTTGTAATGTTGATAATGTTAATTGTATATGTTTGATAACAACTGATTTTTACGATTTAGGTTAACCATGTGATAAAATAACAACCAACTTGTTTAATAAATAATTAAACACAAAAATTACTTGTAATATGATAATTTAATAATAAACACAAAACACAAATACGTATGTTACGATTAGGTTAACCGTGTGATAAAATAAAAATAAAAAACAACTAGTGTGATTACTCAAATTTAGAAAATATATACAATATGTCTGTATAATGACAACCGATTTTTACAAACTCGTAAACAAATTAAACACAAAACCGTCACATTAATAATAAATAAATACTTGTAATAAGATAAATTATTAATAAACACAAAACACAAACTTGTGAGTTACGATTAGGTTAAACGAGTGATAAATTAAAATAAAAACAAAGTGATATGATAAAAAAAATATAAAAAATATAGGCAATATGTCACGGTTTGGCCAAACCGTGACATATAGCCCCCAAAACCCTAACTGCACACAATCAATTCTCCATTAATTACATACCCAATCATTGTTAACGGATCCCCAGATCTAACTGTCACGGTTAGGCCTCACCGTGACAGTTAGGTCTCGCACCTGATTGAACGGTCACGGGGAGGCCTAACCGTGACCGTTTGAATCGGCTTTTAACAGGAAACTGTGGTGTGTGCAGAATTCCCGAATTTGTTTTGTTTACACATAATTGCAAACTAGTTTTATATCCGTCCGGTGGCCGGGTTGTTTAATGTTTACTATAGTGAAACCATCTTTTCGTATTTTTAAACGATAACAACAGTTATTTAATATTAAAGTATAACTTGTTTAACTTTGAGTAGAAATGTTCATGAGTATCAATCCGACCAGTTTCAACTCGATCTTATTTTCACTCAAACCCCTTTTAAACTATAGCCCACGCCTATCTTAGGCGCCCCCACTTGTAATAGTAGTAGTATTATGTATTACACAGAAACAAATCAACAATAAATCATAACTATACCACTCAAAACTTGTCACATGTAACACTTAATATGGAGTGATCTGTCATAAAGGAATACATGCATCTTCATTAGAATTCACGACAGTGTTGTTATCAACAAAGGAGATTGCATAGACCCTACCTAAGTTCGCACCCTTGAAAGTCATACGGCTCAAGACTGACTTGCTTATCATATGTGACCATGGACTCAGTTGAACCATGGTGTCATCAGTGACCAAGCTAAGTTATTTATATAAACCGTGTGATATACCATGTCCTTAAGCTTCAACTGTTAATGGAAAAATAAAGAAATTCATAATTTGTTTATTGCAATTAGGGGCATACACAGAACATATAAAGACAAAATGCCACCATCAATTTAGAACCATTTGCTTATAAATAGATCAATTTGAGTGATTCTCTCTCTCAAACGGGTCAAATAAATAAAAAAAATAGCTAAGAGGGAGACTCGATAAATATTAAGATATGTAAGTAAATTTTAAGATATCCATATAGTGGATATAAAGCCTAAATTTTCAAGAAATAATATTTCATGAGATTATCTTTCTGAGAACCAATCCCAAATCGCAGCCTCTTTGACCCAATCCCAAATAAAAGCTTCTCTGAAGCAAACGTAGAAACATCAATATAATAGTAATAGCACCTTGATGTTTTTTAGAAATATTGAATGAACAAATTAAATAATTAAAAGCACATAATAGCAAAAGAGTTTCTTGTTACCCTTTTCTCTAAGATATCTGATCCCTTACATTCAAATTGTGTACTAGTTTCTTGTTAATGACGCTAAGATAAAATTAGACCATGAAACCAAAAAATATCCATAATAATTATTGGGGTGAATCGTACAATTACTGTTTTGTGCACTCATTTCTGATTGTGATCGGTTCACTGAGGAATCAGTTCTATAGAGGGCACTTGAACTGTCCACTATCATAAGCGAAAATCTTCAAAGCAGAACATAATTTAGCCACTATATTACAATATTATCTTATTATAAATCATTCATATATGGTAGCCACTTAATAAAATATATACAAAACATTATTCTTTACGGATTGAATACCAAGCTACAAAGATAATGTCAAATTGGTTACAAAATCCAAACTTTCATTGTAGGTTCAATACATTTTTCATCAAACCCAACCTAAAGGGACAACATGATAAAATGGGTTGTGAAATACGAGGGTGATCTATTTATTAAAACTCTCAAGCTTCTATCTGTGCCTCCTTGGCCTTAAATTGCAACCTGTTCCATGTTGCTGGTCATTGCCTCTTGCTAATCTGGCCAAATGTCATCTTGTGTTGGTAGGCCAATATGTACATACCATTTTGATACCATATAACCCTTAATTCACATTATCACTAGCTTTAGCATTTGAGCTGAAAAATTAAGAATCGGTATAGAGCTTCCACTATTACAGTTCACTCCATTAGGAGAGCGACCGCTAGAAGATAAAGATGATTGTCTTCATAATAAACTTCTGTAAGGGGGTTTATTTAAATCTTCTTTACACCTTGAATCTTCTAATGTCACCTGTCAACAACCGCTATCCAATTAGTTGGATTTCACTTTTCAATAACTCAAACTAAATAAATAAGTTAACAATAGGGATGAGTGAATTAATTAGGCGTTTGAATTTGCCGTTTCAAATATATTATGATATTAAATCACTAAAATTAGGTAATGAATTAAAACAAAACGGCCTGCAAGCGTATTTAATGTGATTATTAGATGTGTTTTGAGTGTTGGACAAGTTTTGATATTTTAAGGAATAATAGCTAGTTGCAACCACTTTAAAACTGGTTAGTAGACAAATTAATTCTTCACACAATGATATGATCCTAACCAGATTCACTGTAAAGTATAGCCACACAGTAGACTTGAACATGAAAAACTCAGAAAATCTCTTTCAAAACATTAAAGGAATTTACAAGCATCCTCTTAGTTGAAACATAAACTTACCCTTTTGATGGTGAAAGCAAGAGTTATCAGCAACATGCAGTCTAACCCGATCTTAATTACTAATCAACTCATCAATTATCTGAAAGAACCAAGAAAAACCTATTAGGACTCACAAACAAGAGCAGAGAACATATATATAATTTGAAAAAAAAACAAAAGTAGTTTTAAAAGAAGATACTTGGCACAACATGATACAATTTCCAAAATTAAATGTAGAGAAAAGAGAAAAAAAAGAGATATTGATTATCCAAGAAGTTTGAAGTACACACCTGACTTTTGAGCATGTGGAACCTAACCAATACGGTTGATTCAAAATCAACATCCAAATCAGAAGTTGAAATTGATTCAAAAATTAGGAAGGCTTCGGTACCACCAAAAGCAACGACCAGGGTGAAGAATTGTATAGAAATCTTAAGAAGGAAGAAACAATAAAATAAAGAATAACCTGACAACGACCAGGAAGCAACCGTTGGCTTATCACAGCTATGAATATGAGGTCGGTAACTCCCCCGACTTAAACGGCGAATCTCCGATTAAGATGAATTAAAGAGATGAAAACAAACTGTGATGATTTATGATTCTTAATTTCTAAACCCTATCATGTGCGAGAATTTATAGGGGAGCTTGGGTGGTAACCGCCAGTGCACCATCAACTCCGATTAAGATGGATCGTGGAGATCTAAACACGGGAACATGGATATTTGTTTTGAAACCGCCGGTAACCTCCATCACCTCCGATTAAGATGGATCGTGGAGAGTAACCGCCACACCAAAACTTAACTTCTCAATTAACACGGTCAGGATCAAAAGTTAGTGGTTTTCTACGGTCAAGATCTCTCGAATTTAGATAACCGTTATGCAGCAACCATATATATATATAATAGGGATGAACTTGAAAACACTCGTATACTTTTTTATTTATCTTGAACTACAAATATGCGATTCCTTTTTGAAAATATGCGAATATTAATCCAGCTTATCTATTTGTATACAAGGATCACACCCTAA
Source organism: Flaveria linearis (assembly GCA_024085815.1). NCBI lineage: Eukaryota > Viridiplantae > Streptophyta > Magnoliopsida > Asterales > Asteraceae > Flaveria > Flaveria linearis. The sequence goes on along the minus strand of CM044013.1, from coordinate 24,583,711 downwards.
TATATTTTAGAGTAATTTATAATTGAAAAAATCCACTGATTCAATCCATAACATATTGGGTGGAAGTGATACTTAAACATATATCTTATATTCTTTAATTGTCTTGTGTACTTTACTTTAACCATATGACCCGCCGATCATTAGTAAAAACCCTCGTATATGATAGATAAAATTTTACTACATCAAGATTGTTTTGTTTAGTTGATATATTTTAAGTTAAGTGAGTTATATTCTAATCTTAAAAGTTAAAATATATTATTTTTTGTTTAAAATGTAAAAAGAAATAGTTATGTAATTATGATACTAATTCATCTAGCTATAGTAATAACTATTTCATATGTATAAATATGTTATGTTATTTTTTATGGATGAGATTATATCTAGCAAAATGTATTTTTGCTACAAAGTGTGAGAAGACACAATGAGACTAAAAAGTCAAAAAAAAATTATATCTCATAATTTAAATCGAATTTCAAAAAAGTACTTTGGAGTCTCTGTCTCTCTCATCGTACTCTTTTAGGAAAAAAAACCATTGTGGCTTTTTATGACACAATGATGTCTTTCACAATGACGTCATTGTGTTTTTCATAAATAACACAATAAAAAAACGTTATTTTTTATATATTTTAATTTTTTGTTTATTTTTTTTCTTAGTGAGGACGGATAAGGGAACAAAAGCTCGGAATTACTTTTTTGAAATTTGATTTAGATTGTGAGATATAATTTTTTATTACTTTTTTTGACTCATTGTGTCTTCTCACACTTTATAGTAAAAATACACTTTGTATTTAAACTTTTTTTATTTTTTATAATTCTTAAAATATTATGACATCTGATGAATAATTTTTTAAATATATCATTTGGCAATTAGAAACCACACAAATTTGGTTCAGAAAAACCATATTATGTAAGAGAATAAAGAGAGAGAGGTAATTTAGTAATTTAGGATAGTAAAAACCTAAATAGCATTTTCCCGCACAAAATTTGGTACAGAAAAATCTTATAGTATTTTCTCCTTAGTAATAAAAACCTAAATTGAATTATGTATTTTGTTTACTTGTTTAAGGTGACAAAACCACAGGTTCTCTCACTTTTTTTATTTTTGAACAGTCACTCGAGGCCCTGACCCCGAGAACCCACCTGACCGGTTGTCAGAGCAGAGATATCCCACCTATGGTGGGGCGTCTCCAAGAGACCTAACCGAAGCCGGACCTCCGATCACCAGTCCAAGGAGGAAACCGCCGCCCGAAGGCCCACCACGAAAAACCCCCATTTGGATCCAGATTCGAACCTGTGACCTTTAACCACAAGTTGAACCATTCACTTTCCAAAATGCCGTTAAGATAGAAGCTCTTTGGCCAAAGGTTCTCTCACTTGAGTTGTAACCTACTTTTACTTGAATGTAACCTGATGGTAAAAAGCAAAACATTTTAAAACTAAATTTAGATTCAATTATCAGAGCCAATGAGTCTTAAATCAACTGTTTTAGAAGGAGTTACCCTATGACTTTTTAAAGTAGAGGTCATGGGTTGGAGTTTCACTAGGTGCCTTTGGTTGGTGGGTTTCCCTTGGAATGGTGGGCGAGCTGGGTCACCAGCGCTGTCTGTGTTCGTAAACGTGAGTGACTTTTCACCAATAGAATTACCCAAGTGACCGGGTTTATAAATTATTCGTTACCGTTAAAAAAATTTCAATTATAAGAGAAATAATTAGGAGCGAAGTTTAAGAGTAATAAATGTATAAAACTTTGCAAGTATTCTTTTCCAGAAGTGAAAGGACTGAATTTATATGTCACTGATCACGATCGTCTCTCTCATGGTCTCAATCTGATTTTACTTCATTTTCAAAGTTTCAGCAGTCAATTAGCTCGGCATAATCGCTTACAGAACAGAGGTATGATTCAATTTCATTCAAATTACTCAACTTCATGATTAATATGGTTACATGATTGTAATTTGAGATACCGATTTTGCTGAACCCTTGTTCGGAAACTACTCCGGCGTAATCGCCAATAATACTATTGATTGTTAGGTTAAAACGATCTTCTAGTTGCAGAAGAAGTTACAGTGCACATATTCATCTCTCAAAGATTACAAATTAGGTATCAAACAGTGTATATTGAAGATAAAATGGCAATTAAGGATTTAAGTTCATCAATCAGTACTCCACCGAATTCCTATAGAGCTGTTATTGTAGGAGGTACTTTTGATCGCTTACATGATGGTCATTGCCTTTTTCTCAAGGTTTGTTTGTGATGAAGCCATAGTCCGCACCTACTCGTTAAGAATGATGACTGTAGAGCCAAAGATAGTGCCTACACCACAAAACACCAGTTAGCCTCGTCACGCTGAGTCTGAGGATGTTTCTATCGCCCGGCTACTCCACGTGAGAATACGTATGGGCTCGAGGATGGAGATGAGAGAATTAACGTGAATATACGAGAAATGAGAGTAAGAAGTTGAATAATTCTAATATCTTCAAATTAATTTTTCTCATCTTCATCATCCAAACTATACTTATTCTCATGTGGGAGTTGGGTCATATGAAATCCTGTGCTTTTTGTAATGAGGCTAACCGGTGTTATGTAATGTAGGATGTCTTAGGTTTGGGTGAGATGGACACTATCTTTGGCACTGCAGTCTATCCTTAACTAGTTGGTGTGGATATTGGCTTCATCAATTTGCATATGTATTTTATGCTTCACAACGCAAACACAATCTATGAATGTGTGAAAGTATTTTTGTTCCATTTATATGAGATATTGAAGCTTTGAATGGTTACTGTAGGCAGCTGCAGAGTTGGCTAGGGATCGAGTCGTGGTTGGTGTTCTTGATGGCCCTATGTTATCTAGGAAACAGGTTTGATCTTGCTTCTCTCTACTTCAGTTACTCCATATCATTATTCCAGATTTCCAGCACTTCAAGAAGTTATAAATGGCACTGATTTACTGATGCAAGACCTATATTTATGAATCGTAGAACTCTGATTCTCTGAATCTTCGATCAAAATTCATCTATTATGATTGTGCTCATTTTTAATTCTCTTGGTTCTGAATCTATCAAACAAATTCCTGTCTAATCAGTCTACTTTTTTATTTGCGGTATCTTGCAGTTTGCCCATCTTATAATGCCTATTGAACAGAGAATTAAAACTGTTGAAGATTTCATCAAGGTGCCAATATCTTCTATGATCATTTATAAAGTTTTCTTTTACAACCGTAGTATTTAATGTCTCTTCTAATGATAGTCTAAGTTTCTAGACAAAGATGTGAGGTGATTTGTTTTGTGAGGATGTATCTGATGCAGAACAAACAAACAAACAAACAAACATACCCAGTATATCCCACTCAAGAGTAGGGTCTGGGAGGAGTAGTTGGTGGTGAGTCTTTCCTCTATCTTGGGAGATAGAGAGACCGCTTCCAAAGAGACCCCCGACTCAAATATATCATAGGGAGAACAGAAGCACTAAAATAAGATAATAGTATTGATAGGATCATAGGGGAAAATTGATATATTATTAAATACTAAAACCAATATATCAAGATCCCTTTTATATGGAATTCTTCGTTACAGCTAATTAATAATATTATAAAAGCAAATTAATAAAACCAATGATTTGCGTGTTTTTACATTAAACAGAAGTGATAAAAGTTGCTAAATGTGGAGAAAAATCTTGATTTTTGCAATCTTAGCTCGGGGTGATGAGATTGGGACCTAAGAATTTTGACAAACTGCCTATCACATGATCCGGTCTGTTAACACATTTCCATCCATCACTTATAGTCGTGTAACTCCAAATGCATTGAAAGTTATCCCTTTTTTAAGGTTGGGCCATTTTCTAGATCATTTTTCTGTCTAATTAGTCCAGATATGAGTCCACTAACTCTTGTATCATCTCCATATCAGTATCTCCCTAGTGTTATTCTTCCTACCAAATATTCTTTAAAAGAAAGTAAATGCTGTGACTTATTTCCTTCCAGAGGGTTGTGGGCTTGATGAGGTCATAATAAGATTTTCTTTGGGTTTCCTTTATATATAAGTTTTTGTCCTACATTAACAATTATTATACATGCCTTATGACTGAATTACATAATATGTTCTTTTATATTGTTTCAGTCTATCAAGCCTAACCTGGCAGTAGAAGTTGTACATATCACAGATACTTATGGTCCTTCAATTGTTGACAAGAATCTAGATGCCATTGTTGTCAGGTTTTCTTCATGGGTTGTGGGTCTTCAGTGTTTTTACTTTTGAAAATATGTTACCACAATTGGTAGAATAGTTAACTTTTTCTTGTTTTGAGTATCTTACTATCTTGTGACGTATGGTTCTTTGTCAGCCAGGAGACTCTACCGGGTGGATTATCTGTAAACAAGAAGAGAGCTGAGAGAGGCCTTTCACAGCTAAAGGTGTGCATTTTGTACTTTGGCAGTTCAGTTATTTGTGTATAATGGCTGAATGCCGGTTTTTTTTTCTGTTTGCAGGTTGAAGTTGTAAATCTGTTATCTGAAGAATCGAGTGGAGAAAAACTGAGTTCCTCTACACTGCGGAAACGTGAGGCTCACATTGCTGGAAAGCTTTAGTCGGGTTAATAGGTATGCATCTGTAACATACTGAAACAGAATGACATAATTTGAAGGCAAACTAGATAGAACATGGTTATACTTCTAAGCTTCTTGTAGTTGTATAAAAAAAGATGAATAAATCATATAAATTGAATGATAACAATTGAGATGTTAACATTGATCAAACACTTGCAAATTTACAATTATTTTGAAGAGAAATCGTGTGCCTGGTAGTTATAGTTGGTTGTTATAGTTAGCATGGTGGAAGATCCTTAGGCGGAGGACGGACAGCCTGGTCTTTTCCGGGTCCATCTTCCACCACAAACGCTGTCTTTAATCCCCATCCTGTATGCAACTCCAAATGACAGTGGAAAAACCAAACACCTGGGTTATCGGCTCTGAAACGGATAGCCGACCATCCGCCGGTAGGAACACCAACAGTGTTCCTTTCTGGAGGATCCGCCAAGTTATACTTGGATGGATCCTTAGTGGGGTCAAAATTCCCAATGCCTGTTCCCACCACAAAGAAGTTGTAACCGTGAAGGTGAAACGGGTGGGACTCAACACTAAGTAAATTGGTGTCTTGGATCACAAGCTCTACTGTCGAATTGAAGGCAATTTTGCTCAGTCTGGTTCCATGAGAAGTGAAAAGGTTTGCTGTCAGGGGTGCACCAGTGTAGTTAAAAGGTGTCGGTGGTTTATCCGGGAAATCAAGGGTAAAAACCCCTTTCATCTTCGTGTAGTGAGCTTGAAGAAGTCCGGTTTGTGGCATCACAAACGTGATGTTGTTTAGTGAAGCCGTAAGTCGGGTTCCATTAATACACGTTGGACACACGCTCCTTCCTAACCCAACAGTGAGAAACAGATTTCGGTCAACTTTCAAGGGTACATTTGCGGGATAGTTACGACTATTGAGGCTCCGAAGCTTGCTGTTGTAGCTTAACGCGAATGCAGTGTCATTTGGTGATGGTAACTGAGGGAGTAACGGTAGAACCGTGTTGGGAATGCCTTTGTACTGGAAGATTGCAGTGGCGGTTTTGTTGTCAACAGGAATCGGAACATCCTGGAACGGTCGGACCGCCATGAAGTACCGCCCTGGAGCACTGTTGGCGTACACTAGAACATTTGTTGTCTGTCCAGGAGCAATTAGTATAGCAGACGTGGTAAACGGTTTGGTGTAGACCGCATCGATCTCAACCACTGTCATGTTGTGGCCAGCAAGGGCGAAGAAGAGGTCATCGTTGAGTGCAGCGTTAACGATCCTCAGAAGGTATTTCTTTCCCGACTCGACTTCCATTGCAAATGTATCTGAAAAGCACAAGAACGATGTTTAGAATACGTTTATCTTTTCATTATACCGGATGATTTAGCTTACGTTTTTCGGAGCATGGGAAGAGGGGACCGGGTTTGCCATTGATGGTGTGGGCATCAGACATATTGGGTGGCAAACCATAGCATTCCCCTGCTTCACAATTGTTTCCACATCACCATGCCACCATTCTCCTGGATCATATACACAAGAAAATATTAGATTTTGAAAGAAAAAACTTGAACTCGATGATGTATACTGAAGTGAGTATTTTACCGAACACCAAGACTTGTTCGCTGTCGGGCTTTGGGAACGGGTACGGGGTTTGTTGTTGGGGTAAAATGACAATGGCACCATAAACTGTGGCTCGGAGCCAAAGAATGTGAGCGTGCCACCACAATGTCCCTCTTTGACCCGTGACGTTGAAGTCATAGACATAGCTGCTTCCCGTCTTGATTGGGCACTGTGTTATGTATGCTGGTCCATCTGCCCATCCGTTCGCGTACTGTTTCAACCCATGCCTAGAATGACCACATGATAAAATCCATTAACAAGGGTGTGACAATTTGAATTTCTAACACTAGATGAAAATTAAGTTTTACGTTTTATTTAAAATTCGTTTGATAAACAGATCGTATTTAGGTTGACCTATTTAACATATTTGATTAAATAGGTTTCCTGTCACAACTAATTTAAAAGTAGAATAACTTTTTCGTAAGGTCAATTTATCAAGTCGTTCACGACCCGGTCAACCCATTTATTATAGCCTCCAACCTGTATCATTTAACTGGTTTTACACTTGTTTTAAAATTTGTATACGAATAACTGTGAAATTTACCAATGGATTGACATATTATATTGCGCGTGATTCGTAACGTTGATGACGACTCTATCGCCTTCTCGTGTGTAAATAGTAGGTCCTGGAAACCTCCCGTTTATAGTAACAATCGGCTTTGCATGGCACAACCGGCTCACGTTGCTCACTTGCACCTATTCATGTAACGTTAAAAAAAGGATTAAATTTTATACAAAGGGACAAGGGCGGGGGCGTGACTCACATCAAACTGATACTTCTTGGTAGCAGCTTCCACCCGAAGACAAACCGACAACAAAAAACCAAAAACAAAACAATGCAGTCGCGCGTTTTGGCTGGAAAAGAAACCCAAACCACCACGAGACGCCATTGTTTCCGATGAATGAAGAGAAAGATGAATGTAGATGAAGACATACATTCAAACATAAGTATTTATATATGTGTAATGTAGGTTTGCATATAGAGATTAGGTGGAGGAGTAAGTTAGATGTAAATGAAAACTTAAAAGTTAACTATGTGTAGATGAGTTGATTTATAGAAACATATAATTAAAAAGATTAATTTAATGATGTAAAGTTTGTATTTTTGGAATGTGAGGTTGAAGGTATGAAGAAGAGAGGTACAGAAGACCAACTATTTTGCTGGGCTTTACCAAAACTGTCTTCACCCTAGGGCTTTATCGTTAAGCAAAAGTAATACGTCATATATCTTTATTTTTAATTTTAATCTTTAGTTTTTCTAATATTTTAGTTTGTTTGGAGTGTAAGTTTGAATAACCAAACAGTAATAACGGGGTTTATTGACCCGAACCTGTGTTGGAGGGTCGTTGTATGGTTTAGTGTAAGCTTATATGGGGTGCTAGTTAAATGTATCCGTTTGAGTTTTCAATGTATTTTTTCTGGAAACATCAAATCGAATGTATCTATTTTATCTTTTAATGTGAAATGAAAAAAAAAAAAAAATATTGATGATTTAACAAGACGCGGCGAGTAAAAGTGGGATGGTTTAAGTGTTAACTAATATTTATGTCTTGATAAATGTTTTAAAGAAGATAATATTTTATCTTTTAAAAAGGGGGTATGATGAATATAGGATGATGTAGTTTTGTGTGGTGGGTTATGGAGTAAATTGTGTCTTGCTTTTTAAAATGTTTTAGATTCTATGATATTTTATCTTTTAAGAAGGAAACGTGATGAATATACGATGATGTAGTAGTATGTGCTGATTTATGGAGGTGTTCAAAGCATGTAGACTTGACATGATACATAATTTTCAATAAAGATATCAAATTAAGGTAATTGTCAATAGAAGTTAGTGTTATTGACATGCCGGTTAACTTCTTTATAAATTCACAAAGCATGTACGATTATTTGCGTATGTAATAGTGTATTACACCCGTTATTCTTAATCATTCATAGGGATTCATAGGGAAACTATCATTTTTAATAGTTATTAAATTGATTTAAAATGCTCATAGGTTTTTTATAAACAAAATTTTCAGGTGACCAACTTTTGTATTATAAAATCCTTTTATATGATTTGTGTGTTTAAATCGAAACCATAACCATATCTTGTCAAAAGCGTATTTTCAAATTATAAAAGAAGAAAAAATGGTATGATTATCAAAATTGGTCAAGACCCTACTATATTTCCGCTTAGTTGCATTTGCCCTAAAAGCATGAACTGAAAAAAAAAATTGTCAAACAGTTTAAATGGTTTGTAATTATTAAGGTAGTTTTTAAAATAAAATATAATTATGAACTTGGATAAAGAAAAAGTATATAATTACAAGAACAAGTTAAAGACCTAAGTGGATTGGTGATGATCATGGGCGGATCTATGTTAAGCCGGAGGCTACCCCTTAAATTTTTTACGGGTATTGTAAATAGAAAAAATTACGGTTTTATGTAAAATAAAAAATAAAAATTAAGGTTTTACTTTCCCACGGGCTACAGCCAGTCAGCCACCATCCACCCACACCGCCGATCACCCCACGTCCCCACCGCCGACCGTCCAGCTAACCACCACCAAACTGCCGCCTGCTGCGGCAACCGTTGCCACCACCCACATGTGATCTTTCATCAATTCACCGTCCACTTCAAGCTAACATTTCTAGTTTTTTCCTCTATTACAATATGAAATTAAAGATTTAGGGTTTATGTTGTTTAAATTCTAATATTTAAGTGTTATTTGTTATAAAAATTAATGATTATTTGGTTTAATTTCTATATTTAGGGTTTATGTGATTTGGTATATAAAGTAGGGATTTGAAAGATGAATCAGAGGTTTGATATTGAAATTAGGTATTTGAATTGTATTATTTCTAAATGAAATTTGTAATCTTATTTAGGGGCTGTTTGATTTCGACTGACCCGGCTGACTGGCTGACTCGGTTAGCGGGCCAGCCTGTTTGATGTGCGTAAAACTCTAGCTGACCGGGTCCATAACATCTGACCCAGACCCCAAATTTTACAAAGCTGACCCATTCAAGAACCCCACCTGCGGGACCCAAGTTACAGATTCTTCAACCTCGCCGATTCCCCCTCCCCTGCGCGAACCCCGTTCGGCCGTCGCCCCTTCGCTAGTACCCCCGTTCGGTCGTCGCCCCTTCGCCAGTCGCACCCCTCCCTTGCGTTGTAACATCTCGTATTTTCGTTAACTTAAAAGTTAACTTTGTTAAATCTTAAAAGGACCTTCATGTTATTTTTTTTTGAAACGTTGGAGATTTATTATACTCAATTTGGGTGATTAAAAAATTAATAATAATAACATTATAAGTGTTATAATGTTACTTATTCTTCTAAAATTTAAAGTAGTAATAGTCTTAAAAATAATTGTTATTATACTAATAATAATGATATTATTATTACTATTATTAATAATAATATTATTAATAATAATATTAATAATAACAATGTTAATGGTAATAATATTAATAATAATAATAATAATAATAACAATGACTTATAAAAAAAATTATTTAAATTTAAAAATGGTTGGAACTTAAAACAAATTAAGTGCAGGGGGTAATTTTATAATTTATGAAACTTGAAATTAAAATTTCTAGCATAAAATAACAAACTTTAAACTACAGGGACCAAAGTGCAATTTTTAAATCCCAGCCCCCATCCCCGTCGGCCCTGTTCTCCGGCCACCTCCGGCCACCCTCCGGCGACCACGATACCCCCAAATTACTCGATTTTAACCCAACTCAAACATCCCCGACAATACCGCGTGATGATTCGAACCTATGGCCCCATAAAATTCGAAAATTAAACTCAAATACACGGCTTAGAACCGAACCCAACCACCCCGCTAAAACCAATTCGAATTTGAGTGGAAACATCAAGTATTGGACTCAATCAAACAGCCTGGAATCGCATAATCACAATTGTAATACTAATCAAAGCATCAATTTAACATAAAATCGGTTCAGTCACATGCCAAATCGACCCGAACATCCGACAATCAAGTTGGAACCGTTCGAATAATTTAACATCAAATTATCTCCTATAAATAGAGGGCAAACACTTCTTTACACTCACCTAAACTCTCTGCAACTCTAATTTGATCAAACACACACGTACACACCGATTCAGGATCGGGTTTCAACCGCGACCTACTCGAACTCGATCACTCTCCAACCGAAATCATTTCTGGTAATTAATCACACTCACATGTTCGTTTTTACATGGGGAACAAAAGCCCCATGGTTAATTCCATTAACATCTGCGATTGGTGGTTCAATTGGGTCGATTTCAGTTCTAGGGTTCATGTCGAATTGGGGGTTTCTTTTGTTGATGTTTAAAATCCCTTGGAACCAGAGAATACCGCGGCTATATGCCTTGGTTCACTGGTTCCCCACTCCCTTGCCATTCATAAGGTCCCGGGTTCAACCCCGGGCACCCTCAAACATTTTTTAAGCCCTTTTCAGCTTTTAAAAATTACAAAAAAATTCCTAAAAATTATAAAAATCATTTTTTTAAACTTTTCTTATCTTTAAATCATCAAACTCATTTTCTGCAATTTTTCTTTAAATTTAAATATTTATAAAACAATATAACATAAAACAATATAAACAATAAAACTTATTTTCCTTTAGATATTTATAAACTATTATTTCTTTTATCAAACATAAAGCGCTTGAATTGTCAAAAGAAGAACTAACAAATTAATTTTCCAAATTAATTATTCCATTGATCATTAATTATTTACTAATTGTTATTTTCACTATTTAACATTATAAGTTGGTATTTTATAAAATCACCAAAGATGATCTAAATCTTTCCAAATCATTTTCATTTCTTTAAGTCACTTAAATAATTAAATAATTTTAATTAATTATTATATAATTAATTAATAAAATTAGTTATTTGTTTTCCCCACACTTTAACAAAATCAAACGGTTACGTGTATTGATACATTTATTTATATTAAATTCTAAACATAATCACTTTCAATAAATTCGTTTATTTATTTCAAGACATTCAAACTAAATAAGTTATTTCATTCAATACCTATTCCCAAAGGAAACCCTAATCTATTCCTAATTCTCATATTATTATTATTCTAACTCGAGACACCGTTCCGTAGATTACTCGTAAGGAAATCGTTGGTGTTTAATCTATCACGTCGAAATTCTAATCTCATCAATCAAGTGAGTATTCATATCCCCTTCTTATATCATTTCTTATTTGGGGGAAATCATGTGATACAATATTCAATCATGATATTCTATTGTTATTTCATTCTAAATTCAATTCAAGACATGTTATGTTATTACTTGCAACTATGTGAACATACTATGATAAACTGGAAGACAGTAAGAACCCTAATACAATCAATCAATCAATCCTGGTATCAATGGTAGATCTACTGGTTTGGATAACCCACCCCACATGAATAGTCGAGTGGTGATTGTGCAAGAGGCAAATAGTCAATCTATGGTTTATGTGTGCGAGTCTATTATTTGCAAAGTGTCAAGTCAAGTGGTTTATATTATGTCGGTTTATCTATATGCTCCGCTATTGCATTATAAGTCTTAACATTACCTTGTGAATTGGATTATTCTCAATCAAACAATCAATCTATATGTATATTCAAAACTGTGTTTACTCACCGGCTGATTTTTAGCTGACTTGTTACTTTTCACATGATTTTAGGTTAAGCAAGTTAGTGGACTTCTACATGCTCATTTAAGACCCGGACTTAGTCAAAATAAAAGACAATTACTATTTGTGACTTCTACTGTTGTAATTGCAAATGTTAAACTCATGCTATCTTGTAATCTGATTTTAATATTATCTCCACTATTAGACGACCATGTGTTATGAACAATCAATCATTCCCTCGTCCGCTCCGATGATTCCGCCGTCGGTCGGGGTGTGACAGATTGGTATCAGAGGCATGGTTATAGGGAATTAGGTTACTAGAAACGGAATGATCTAGACTATAACTAAGACCTTACTTACGAGTCCACTCGTACTTAAATGGGATTTTTACGTGCCTTACATGTTTAGACACTCTTCTAGGTTAGGTGCTTTACATGGATATCCTCCTACTCTTGATCATGACTAATACACACCTAAAATTCCCAAAACATATACTAAGGCATTGGTGCCTAAATCACATGATTTCCAAACCTCAAATTTCAAATCTCAAATTGATACTTATGGTTTTCAAAATATCGTCAAAGTTTGTGTCTCACCACCGAATACATGCAATACTGGAAGAGTGGGATGCCTGTATCTCGAGTTGTTCTGTCTAGGCAAGGTACTCATATAAATCCAAATCAACCGATGGATCCGTTTACCTTACCTGGGAACCCTTGGGGTGAGTGTCCACTTATTGGTACGCATGTCTTCAACAAAGTTGTGGTTGACCTAATACTTTGGTTAGTCAAAGTACTCGCTTTGATTTACGAATCAAACGATTACACTTGGAACATCTCATTGTTATTATGCCAAATTCCCGATTATCGTTTTCATGTTGTATAGCTCATAATTACCCAATTCTCATAAAATATCTTAATGATATTTCAGAATGTCTTCTCGTCAAATCCGTTCACGGTCTAAAAACTCTGGCCGTAAGATTGCTGCTATTGTAGCACGTGAAGTTGCTGTAGTCATCCCAACTCTACTTACCCATTTGAACCAAGGCAACAATGTTGTTCAAAACCCAGCTGCACCATACCCTCCCCAAACTTGTACTTACAAGCACTTCAGTTCTTACAATCCAAAAAGTTTAGCGGGACCGAAGGAGCCACTGGTCTTTTACAGTGGTTTGAGAGTATCGAGAACACTTTCCTCAATAATAAGTGTCCCGAGAATCTCAAGGTCCGCTATGCTACAAGTGTTCTACAAAAGAGAGCACTCACTTGGTGGAACGGGGAGAAACGAACCCGTGGAACTGATGCCGCTTTAGCATTGACGTGGGATGAAGTCAAGGAACTCATGATTAAAGAGTTCTGCCCAAGAAATGAAGTTCGGAAACTGGAAGCTGAATTCTGGGAATTAACCCAAGACAGTGGCGAGAACCTAGCATACACTAACCGGCTTCACGAACTGAGCCTTCTGGTACCGCACCTTGCTACCCTTACCTCCCGAGCCATCGAGAAATACATTGGTGGACTACCCATGCAGATTTAGGATACGGTGTTAGGAAGGAATCCTTTGACACTAGAAGATGCTATTAGGCTGGCTGCGCAGTTAACCGATAATCATGTGAAAGCTGGTTCTTTAACCAGAAAAGGGTCGAAGAAGAATACCGATAAACTTCCTAACGAAACCGTCAAAACCGACCAACCCGAGCCTTACAAGAACAAGAAGAGGAAGGCTAGGTCTCAAAACTTTGATGTAATTACCCCCGCTGTGCCAATTAATCAAGTCCCTCCAACTCGTCAACCAGCAGTAAACAACCAATCGCTGATGAAAAAGCTATACGCTGGACCCTTTCCGCAGTGTAACAACTGCAAGTATCACCATCCCGCTAACGTTCAGTGTCGTCAATGCACAAACTGTGGTCGTTTTGGTCATACCTTCAACGTGTGCAAGAGCGCAGCTAAGACTCCGGCTACCGCACCTGTCCTTCAACATCCTCCTGCAATTACCCAGGGTCGTGCATGCTATCAATGTGGTGATCCGAACCATTTTCGCAATCGATGCCCTCAACTTGTCATCCTGGTTCCTACGGCTCAAGGATGTGCTTTCAACATCAATGCCCAACAAGCTCAAGCCACCAATGATGTGGTGAATGGTACGTTTCTAATCGATCACCAATATGCTTCAGTCTTGTTTGATACAGGAGCCGATAAAAGTTTTGTATCCTTAGGATTTTTGCCTTTGCTTGTTAACACCCGAACTACGTTAGAGGAACCTTTTACAGTAGAAATAGCTGATGGAAAACCCATCATAATTGATTCTGTCATTCCGAATTGTACCCTCAAACTTAGCGAGCACGAATTCTCTATCGACCTTATACCGATGCAACTTGGAAGCTTTGACGTCATTATAGGCATGGATTGGCTATCAAACAACCATGCCGAGGTTGTCTGCTTTGATAAGATCATCCGGATTCCTCTTGCATCCAAAAGCGTCCTAAATTTTTACGGGGAAAAGCCTTCCAAAGGGCTTAAACTCATGTCTTGTACCAAAGCCCAAAAGTATCTCCGCAAGCATTACGTGACTTTCTTAGCTTATATCGTGGAAGCGGATGAGAAATCTAGAAAGATTGAAGACATTCCGGTTATTCGAGAATTCCCTGAAGTCTTTCCTGAAGACTTAACTGGTCTTCCTCCCGTTCATCAAATTGAATTCCGGATCGACCTTGTGCCTGGCGCACTCCCGTGGCAAAATCTCCTTATCGACTTGCACCATCTGAGATGCACGAGCTTGCAAGCTAACTCCAAGAGCTATCTGATAAAGATTTCATTCGACCAAGTTCCTCACCTTGGGGAGCCCCGGTTTTGTTTGTGAAGAAGAAGGATGACTCATTCCATATGTGCATTGACTATCAGGAGCTTAACAAGCTTATTGTCAAAAACCGGTATCCCCTACCGAGAATCGACGATTTGTTTGATCAGCTTCAAGGAGCCACTTATTTCTCCAAGATCGACCTTCGTTCAGGCTATCATCAGCTACAGGTGCACGATGATGATATTCCTAAGACAGCCTTTCGAACGAGATATGGCTATTACGAGTTTACAGTGATGCCATTCGGGCTAACTAATGCACCTGCTGTATTCATGGATTTGATGAACCGCGTGTGCAAGCCATACCTAGACAAATTCGTGATTGTATTCATCGACGACATCTTGATATACTCCAAATCCAAATCTGATCACGAGAACCACCTTCGTCTAATACTCGAACTTCTGAGGAAAGAGAAACTCTACGCCAAATTCTCAAAGTGTGAATTCTGGCTTAATGAGGTTTAATTTCTTGGTCACATAGTAAACAGCAAGGGGATTCACGTTGATCCCGTGAAGATCGAGGCAGTAAAGAAATAGGGAGAACCTAAAAATCCTACAGAGATTCGTTCATTCCTTGGTCTAGCCGGATATTACCGACGTTTTTTCCTAACTTCTCGAAGATTGCTGTGCCACTCACTGCTTTGACCCACAAAGATAAGCCTTTTTCTTGGGGCCTGATCAAGAAAAAGCATTTCAAACCCTCAAGCAAAGGTTATGTGAGGCACCGATTCTAACACTTCCTGATAGAAACGACGACTTTGTTGTCTATTGTGACGCTTCAAGACAAGGTATAGGTTGCGTTCTCATGCAGCGATGCAAAGTTATAGCTTATGCCTCAAGACAATTGAAGATTCATGAGAAAAATTATACGACGCACGATCTTGAATTGGGTGCTGTTGTATTCGCACTCAAAATCTGGAGACACTATCTCTATGGCACTAAATGTGTTGTATTCACCGATCATAAGAGTCTCCAGTACATCTTCAACCAGAAGGAGCTTAACATGAGACAACGATGTTGGATCGAACTACTCAACGACTATGACTGTGAGATTCGTTACCACCCCGGTAAAGCTAATGTCGTAGCCGATGCATTAAGTCGTAAGGGCCATGTTATGCTTCAAAGTGTTACCATTCAAATCGACCTCCTGACCCGTATACTCGAAGCTCAACACGAATCAGTCATCGAGGGCAAAATGTATGAGGAAATGTCATGCGGTGCTGAACTCCAACTGGAAACCAAGTCGGACGGACTACTGTATTTTGTAGATCGACTTTGGATTCCGAATCGTGATAATCTTCGAGCAACCATCATGAATGAGGCTCATAAGGCTCGTTATTCTACTCATCCGGGAGCAGATAAGATGTTCATGAATCTTCGGAACCAATATTGGTGGCCCGGCATGAAGAAGGATATAGCCTTGTATGTATCTAAATGCCTCACATGTTTCAAAGTCAAAGCCGAGCATCAAAGTCCCTCTGGATTACTCGTACAACCCGAGGTTCTATTATGAAAATGGGAAAGCATATCCATGGATTTCATCACCAAGCTGCCTCGTGCCGCTAGTGGTCACGATAGTATCTGGATTATTGTTGATCGATTGACTAAATCGGCTCATTTCATACCAATTCGTGAGGAGTACCGAGTCGAGAAATTGGTTCGTATTTACATTAGTGAAATAGTCAGGCGGCATGGTGTACCTTTAGATATTATCTCTGATCGCGATGGTCGCTTCATCTCTCGTTTCTGGAAAAGTCTCCAATCATCTCTCGGAACTCAACTGAATCTTAGCACAGCCTATCACCCGCAAACCGACGGTCAGATTGAAAGAACAATACAAACCCTCGAGGATATGCTCCGAGCTTGTGCAGGATCGGATTTGTGTGGTTTTCCTCTCAACTCACTGTGAATCAACACTCAGCAAGCAGTCTTATGAAGAGTTGATCACAATATATCAAGTAACAAGCAGTAAGAAAATTTAACACATCAAGTAAATTTTCAAGGTACTTTTATATTGCTTCTCAACTCAAAGGATTACAAGACACTTGGACTCAAATCACTTACATAAAGAGTTACAGGGAGAAGATATATATAATACTACCTACAGCCGGGAATACTTTGATTCCAGCTGGACACCTCTAACCTTACATCTATACTACAAGACTCTAGGTGAGGTCTTTCAGACATTTTGCCTGAGAGTTGGTAGTCAGGACATGTCCCTGACTTACCTTTTGTCACCAACTAAAGTTGGTAACATGTACTATCATAAAAAGGTGAACAGTAGAATAAAGTATGGTCAATAACATGGCTCTTTAGGAAGATGCCATGCTGTATCAGAGGTCTGCAGCGGACTGTCAGGGACCATACTTTTATCTGCTGGACATAGCAATGTCTTCCGAAGGATAAAGTACTTCGGAAGAATAACTTCTTCCGAAGGCACTTATACTTCGGAAGACTGCTTCTTCCGAGGCTTGGAGTCTTCTTTGTCTTCGGAAGCAGACTTTGTCTTCGGAAGCTCAGACTTTGTTTTCAGCTCTTTCATCAGACTTTGTCTTCGGAAGCTTTCAGACTTTGTCTTCGAAAGATAGTCTTCAGCTGTTGGCTTCAGCTGTTGTCTTCAACAGTTGACTTCAGCTTTTGGCTTCAGTGTTATCTTCAGCTGTTGGCTTCAGCTGTTGTCTTCAGCAGTTGACTTCAGCTTTTGCCTTCAGTAGATATCTTCAGCTGTTGGCTTCAGCTGTTGTCTTCAGCAGTTGACTTCAGCTTTTGCCTTCAGTAGATATCTTCAGCTGTTCTTCAGACTTTGGAAGATCTCTTCTCAGCTTCGGAAGCCTTTGAATGTAGTACCAAAAATTGACTATGAAGTGATTTTGGTTGCACCAGCCTTATCATGATCCAACAAACTCCCCCTAGGCTGATGCTACCAAAACTTCACTTCTCTCTTCTTCTCAAAGCTCTCAGCACCAAGGAAAACAGGTGTTTATTGGTGTCTTCATTCTTTCATGCTGTGGTGCTGAGAATCCTGTACAGATCCTTGGTGGATAGAACCTCTACTCTGTCACCTTGGATTATATGTACCCTTTGTTGTGGCCCTCTGAAAAGAGTTAGTTGATGGGAAGTATAGTCATATTCCCATCAAACTATTGGTTCCAATTCAGGACCTTCCACCATCTGTAGAAAGGCTGTGCCTTTGGTGGTTGATCTTTCCTTGTCTTCCACTCTCTTCAGCTTCAACTCTTCTTCAATCTTGGCTCTTCTACTTCGTTCTGCCAAGTGGAGACCACTGATATGGTTTCTGATGTGTGCAGCAGTCTCAGAGTTGGAGGGATTGGAGAATGGCTTCTCTGCAAGCTCAGCAAGATCAAATCTGCTGAGATGCAGTAGAGAAGTGGCATTGAGCCTGTTGGTTTCACCATTCTCCCTTTCCACAACAAAGTTGTGAGAAGGTTCATTGAACCTCCACTGGATTATTGCATTTCTAGGTCCAGGAGATTGACCAGAAATCCTGTCCTCTTTCCTGGTATCCAGCAGAGTCACCAGTCTTCTTCTTAGCCTCTTCTCCTCAGCATTGAGGGTATCGGAGTTGAGACCAAGAAGTCTTGCAGCCTGGCCCAAGATGTCTCTAGGAATTCAAGAAATTGGCCTAGGGTGAGGGAGCTTGAAGAGTTATCAACATAGGTGATGTTGATAATCTCTCCCTCACAGGAGATGCTGCTCAAGGTAGTGCAGTTGATGAGCCTCGTCTTGAACTCCTTTATTTCCTCAAAGGAGAGATGTTGAGGAGGCTGAGGGGATGGTCTTGGTTGTTGTTGGGTAGGCTTGGGTTTAGTGGTTTTGGGTTGAGTCTTAGGTTTTAGGATGGGTAGTTTGGGTGGTTGAGGTGATGTGGTAGGTTTGGGTAGAGTTGTGGGTTGAGGGGTGAAGGTTTCATCAGTGGGTTCTGTTTTAATGGGAAAAAGGGTTGGTTCTGGTGTGGGTTATGGCTGTGGTTGAGTGGCTGGGGTGAAGACTATTCCTTTCATCCTCCTATACATCTCCTTCCTTTTCCCCAAACGGATGTCAGCTTTAATTTCACTGACTATCCGCTGGAGTGTCCTTTCGGACATAGGTCCCACCTGCCTACTAGAGAAGCCATGAGCCCGGAGGTAGTCCTTCATCCAGGCTTTGTCAGTTGACTTCTTGATAGCAGTGACCTCCTTCTCCTCCTCCCTCTTCCTCTTCACCTTCAACTTCTCCCTAGCAGCCTTCTTCCTTTCCTTCTCCATTTGATCCTGCTCTTTGTTGTGGAGCAGCATGATCATGTCATCGTCATGTGGAGACATTTTAGGAAGACTGAAGCCTCTTGAGAGTAGGAACTTGATCCTAGCCTCTCTCAGCTTCAGGGCTGCCTCCCTTTGCTCTTGTTCTTCCTTCTCCAAGGCCAACCTGGCTTCTTTTTCTTGTTGTAGCCTGGTTGACCTCTCCAAAGTCACCAACTCCTCTAATAGTAGCAGGAGTATCTCCTCATTGGCAGCTCCTAGATTGATGAGCTGGTCAATGAGTGCTGTTCTTCTCTTCTGGTTGATTTCTTCCTGATTGGCTACAGCTGCCTTAGAACTAGCAGCTAGCAGCTTCTCAGTAGGAAACCGACCTTTTTTTTGGCCTTCTCAATCTTTTCCTCCTCCTGAAGCTCTTCCGCAGTCAATTTTCTTTTGCCTTTGTCTTTGATGGTGCTTGACTGTGGCGGTTCTTGGATGGAGGGTTGTGATTGAGAGAGAAGTTCAGCTGGTGCTTGGGTTGGAGGAATGTCAGAAATGTCCTCCCTGCTCACCTCAGATGCAATTTCAGCAATAACATCTGTGATGGTCAGTTCCTCGGACATCTGAAATAAGCCTTCCGCAGCTTCTATTTCGGCCTCGGAAGACTTTTCTTGTTCTTCCGAGACTTCCATATAAGCTTCGGAAGCTTCAGCTTGAGCTTCGGAAGATGAGACTGCTGCAAGTTCTGTCCCATCTGTTTCAGTTGCTGGGCCATCAGTCCCCATTTCCCCTTCGAAGCTAATCTCAGGTTCCATGAAGATCTTAGGTTGACCAACTTCTTCCACAGTGGTAGAAGGTGCAGTCAGTCTTTGAAGCTCCTCAGCCCCAAAGTATGCAAGTGTGGTGTCGGGGCTGGGCTGTTCTAGGGATGATCTCAATACAAACTTTATGAAAAGTCTGTAGAGATCTTGAAGCATCCTTGAGTCAATCTCCAGAAATGATTAGATGACTCAGGTAGTGTGATTAGTTGGGTGGAAATGAATTGGGTCTGTGGTTCCATAGATGTTTGTCTCTGAACTTTCTCCCCTTTTTGGTAGCATCATCTTGAGAGCTAGATGAGCTAGAGGAAGAAGTCATTGAGACCTGAATTGGTACATGCCTAACAGACCTCTCCGTCTGTTTCTCAGCTAGTTTAGCCTTGAGAGAGTTAATCTCAAGTTGCTGAGTGGCAGTCCTTGATTCTAAGATCTTCACCTGTGATTCCAGGTTGGAGACCTTAGAAAGCAAGTACTGAAGTGTTAGTTGCATACTTCCCTCATCTTCATAAGAAGAATCATGGGGAGATGAGATAACATACCTAGTATGCTCACTCTCACCACCAGATGTGGTTTCTTGGCACCCTGGTTTCCTCTGCTCAGAGTCATCTCTTTCAGAGATGTCAATGGGCAAAGTTGCCGTAGACTCAGTCCTAATTATGTTACCACTGTCCTGAGAGCTCAGTGAGAGACTCTGAGTAGTGGCAGCTGAGTCTACATGAGTCCCCTCCACATCAGTGGGACTCACCTCAGTAGCTGGCTTCTGATGGGGGCTAGAGACAAGGGATCCCTCTTGGCTCTGTTGATCTTTCAGTGGGTGTTGTAGATCAACTTCATGGCCATGGAGAGATGTAATCTCTTCATCAGTTTGGAGTAAAAGGTCAGTGAAAGAGAGGGTGGTTAGTCCTACTGACCCGGGACTTTGATCAATGTCTACAGGCATTGAGCCTTTGGTGGGGCTGTCCCTAGAAGGCTGCACAGGGAGTGTAAAGACTCACCCTGTGGGCTTAAGGCTTGGGGTTCGGGCTCAGGGGTTTGAGACAGAGGAGGCTCAAAACCCACATTGAGGTCAAATGTGAAGGATGATGTGACCTCGGACTGAGTGGGAGCCCATGATTCCACTCTAGTCCTTTGGGTGTGAACAGAAGGAGCTTGTTCAATCAGAGTAGATTGAACAAGGGTTCGTTTAGGGCGTCTCTGATATGTAGCTTTGATGGGTAAAGAAGGTTTTGGTATTGTGGTGGATGTTGCTGGTGTGGGTTCATCACCTGTGGGGTTAGCAGGGATGTCACCAGGAGCTATGCGCTCAGTCATCTCTGGAGATAATGGAGTGTACCGTCCAGTGAGGTTGGTGGACATCTTCTTCAGTATCTTGAAGATGGTAGGCCTTATGTGTGGAACAGGGAGAGCAGCTGCGCAGACAAGCTTGCTTGGTTCCATCTCACAGTTGATTATGTGTTGAAGAAATCGGGGATACATGAAGAATGTATCCCTGCTCAGATTGGCGATTAGGTTGTTCAACACAAATCGTGAGTAGTTGAATCTGAGGCCTCTCACCAACCCATGAACTAGGCATCCTAGTTCATATGGGATTTGATCCCAACCCCCTGATTTGTTGGAGAGGCAATGTAGGACAATGTGCAGCAGGAACTTCCAATGGTAAGAGAAGTTGAACTTGTATACTGTAGACCTGCTGACATCGCCTCCATATCCCATGAGAATATAGGTGCCTTCCACGTCTTCCTTGGGGAACTCAGTAGGAGCCCCATCATCGTGAAGCTCGAGATGCTCCCTGATGAGCTGTTCATTGATGACCAACTCTTGGCCACAAACTCGGGTTCTCAGGATTCGAACCCCATTCAGTACTGCAGTTTCACCGTTGCTCCAAAATTCTGACATATGGTTGGAGTATACGGTGGGGTTAACTGTTAGTGCAGTGAGGTAGGTGGATTCAGTGAGAAAGGTGATGATTTGGGTGAAGTCGGCATCCCTTGACGAGTCAAGTAACGCGACTTGGTTGTGCTGAGGGTTTAGCGCCATTGGAGAAAAGGTAAGCTTGAAATTTTGGGTGAAATTGAGGGTTTAACAGTGAAGGGAACAGTTAGGGCTGTAAAGTGGTAAAAGAAGATGAAATTGATGAGTCAAGATTATTTAAAGAGGGTGAATAGTGGTAGTGGTGGTAATAGGGTAACTGTTTTGGGGTTACTGTGGGTGGTATGGTGGTTTACGGCGGAGAAATGATGTTGGCGGCAAGGATAATTTTAAATAATCTGACCATCATCAACAAAATCTTTACTTTTTATAGAGTGGGGCCCAAAAGATATCCGTTACATATAAAAACCTTTACTTCCGAGGGTAAAACATTTCCGAAGGTAATTTTCTTCCGAAGGCAATTTCTTTTCCGAAGCATGATATTGCTTCCGAAGGTAAAATTGTCCTTTGAAGGCACTTTATCTTCCGAAGCAAGGCATTGCTTCCGAAGGTAAAGTTGTCTTTCCGAATGGAGAGTTGTATAAGTTTCGGAAGTAGATCTGATATAAAATCAATCGCTTCTTCCGAGACCAAAAACTCTTCCGAGAAGAAAATTTATATTGAGGAATTTGGCTTCGGAAGATATTCAGGAATATCTTCCGAGAGTTAATTCCTCTTCGGAAGGAATTTACACTTGGAATAATTTAAAGATCTTTTGTAACAGGGCTTAAATTGTATTGACACAAGACATTACTCATTTAAAAAGGTATTCAAAAGAGGTAGTTATTCAATGTTTATCATCCCAATTGCTGATATGAGATACTTAAATCTTTGTTCATCAAATGCCTTTGTGAACAAATCAGCATATTGTTCATTTGAGTCAACTTTGATTAACTTTATCAGCTGTTTCTCATGAATATCTCTAATGAAATGATACCTGAGATCAATGTGTTTTGTCTTGGAGTGCTTCACCAGATTCTCAGTAATGGAGATAGCACTGTTGTTGTCAATATGGATAGGAGTAGTCATGAAGTTGAATCCATAGTCTACCATCTGATTTTGAATCCATAGCAGTTGAGCACAGCAGCTAGCAGCAGCAATGTATTCAGCTTCAGCAGTTGATGTAGAGACACAGGATTGTTTCTTGCATTGCCATGAGATAATCCTTCCACCAAGAAATTGACATCCTCCTGATGTTGATTTCTTGTCAATGTTGCAGCCACCATAGTCACTGTCAGAGTATCCATAGAGATTGAAATCACTATTTTTTGGATACCAGAGACCTAGTTTAGGTGCTCCTTTGAGGTATCTGAGGATTCTCTTTGCAGCAGCTAGGTGAGACACCTTTGGAGCAGCCTGATATCTTGCACAAATGCATGTGGCAAACATGATATCTGGTCTACTTGCAGTGAGATACATCAGAGAACCAATAATTGCTCTATACTGATGTTGATCAGTATCCTCCCCCTCAAGGTCAGGGCAAAGATTATGGTTTCTGGGTATGGGTGTCTTGGCTGGTTTACAGTCCTTCATTTCAAATCTTTCTAAGATGTCTGAGACATACTTAGATTGACTTATGAAGAACCCTTCCTTCATCTGTTTCACCTGGATTCCAAGGAAAAAGTCCATTTTTCCCATGGAACTCATCTCAAACTTCTGCTTCATAATGCTTTCAAAGTCCTTGCACATTTGGTCGTTTGAAGAACCAAATATGATGTCATCAACATAGACTTGTACTAGCAAAATGTCTTCTCCACTCTTTCTGATGAAAAGAGTCTTGTCAATGGTACCTCTAGTGTATCCATTCTTCAGGAGAAACTGAGACAAGGTCTCATACCACAGCCTAGGTGCTTGGTGCAGCCCATATAGAGCTTTATCCAGTTTGCACACGTAGTTGGGGTGCTGTGGGTCTTCAAATCCTGGAGGTTGACATACATAGATTTCCCTATCTATATCCCCATATAGAAAAGCACACTTGACATCAAGTTGGTAGACTGTGAAGTTCTTGGATGCAGCATAAGCAAGGAAGATTCTAACTGCCTCAAGTCTTGCAACAGGTGCAAAGACATCAGTATAATCAATTCCTTCCTCCTGGGTGTACCCTTGAACTACTAGTCTTGCCTTGTTCTTGATAATCAAGCCTCTATCATCTTTCTTGTTCTTGAATACCCATTTTGTGCCTATGGGTACTTGACCAGATGGTAGTGGGCATAGATTCCAGACCTTTTGTCTTCTGAATTGAAGCAGCTCCTCCTGTATCGATTCAACCCAACTACTATCCTTTAAGGCATCTTCTACCTTCTTTGGTTCCATCTGAGACAGGAAGCATGAGTACAAGCAGACATTCCCATGATGAGTTTGTCCTCTTGTTCTCACACCCTCAGAGACATTCCCTATGATGTTCTCAGTTGGATGAGTGTTGTGAATCCTAAGACGAGGAATCACTTCCAGTTGCAGAGATAAGTCTAGGTTAGACATATTCTGATCAGGAACTGGATCACTCAGTCCAACTGCTGTTTCAGAGTCATTCAATGAGGACTGATTGAATGATTGAGAAACATCATCAATGGTTGGTTGTGAAGTAGTATTAACAGTTGCCTGTTCCTTCAGAATACCACTTCCCTCAACCTGGTGTTGTAGTGGATCACCTGAGGAACTTTGAGGTTGATCAAGTGATTCACTTGTTAAAGCTTCACTATTTCTAGAGATAGTTACACTGTCAGATCTGTGAATAGTTAAAGCTTGTTGCCCTTCAGCTCTTGGAGAATTTGGAATAGGTCTGGGAAGCTCATATAGTTGACCTGCATCAGCATCAGCATCACTTTGAGCACCTGTTCCAGCTGAAACATTCTCACAAGATGGTTTAGAATAGTTTGGAAACAATTCTAAATCAAAGATATATTCAGGTCCATTCCCCTAACACAAGGAGTGTGCTCATTAACAACTATGTTGGATGACTCCTCAAATTGTTGATTCTTGATATTGTATACTCTATAAGCTTTGGAGCTAGAAGAGTATCCAATAAAGATAGCATCATCCGACTTCTCAGCAAACTTTGCCAAGTTGTCCTTTGTGTTAAGTATGGTACACCTGCAGCCAAAGGACCTTAGAAAGCCAATGAACAGTGGCCTCTTGTTCCATAACTCATAAGGGGTTTTTCCATGGGGCTTTACTACAAGAACCCTGTTCTGCACATAGCATGCAGTGCTGACTGCCTCTGCCCAGAATGTTAGAGGCAGCTTTGAATCAACTAACATGGTCCGAGCAGCCTCAATAAGTGTCCTATTCCTCCTCTCAGCAACACCGTTTTGTTGAGGAGTTCTGGGAGCACTATATTGTCTGGCAATCCCTTTTGAGTCACAGAATGAGTCAAGAACGAAGTTCTTAAACTCAGTCCCTTGATCACTTCTAATGATCTTAACCTTGTGATCAATTTGATTTTCTATTTTAAGAATAAAAGATTTTAAAGTTTCAGCAGTTTCATCTTTACTTCTTAAAAAGAATACCCATGTAAATCTTGTAAAATCATCAATTATCACAAGGCAGTATGATTTCCTTCCAATGCTCATTATACTTGTTGGTCCAAAGAGATCCATGTGCAATAAGTGTAATGGAGTAGTGATAGAGTTAACACATTTGGATTTATGAGATGATCTGTGTTGTTTCCCTTTCAGGCATGCAACACAGTTATCTTTGCAGAAAAATTCCTTTTTAGGCAAACCATGTACCAAGTTATTTTTAGCCAATTTATTCATTGTTTTAAAATTCACATGACACATGCGTTTATGCCATAGTGTTGACTCATCACTATCAGCTTTGGAAAGAAAGCATGATACTTCACCCATAGGAGAAGCATTGTTCATATCTAGCTTGTACATATCCCCTTTCCTGGGAGATCTGAGAAGCACCAATTCCGGAGGAATTGTCATCCCTGGTCTGAGGATAATGCACTCATGTTCTGTGAAAAGCATCTGATGCTTCTGGTCATAATTGAGAAACACTTAACAGTTTGTGTTCAAGCTGTTTGACAAAGTGAACTTTGTCAATGTTTATTTTGCCATTGGATATACTTCCTCTGCCAGAAATATATCCTCCGGCCTCACCTCCAAATTGGACAGGCCCTCCATCAATGTTCTGGAATTGTTGAAGGAGAGATCTGTTCCCTGTCATGTGCCTGGAGCATCCACTATCTACAATCCAGATATTGTTGTTCTTGTCAATGGATGTCCCTGCACATAAGATGAGATGGTTAGTTTTGTTTGGAAGCCCAAGCCTTGCAGGTCTTGGGCTCTTCCAAAGATAGTGACATAATTGAACCAAAAGATATGCAATGGGGTTCAATAGAGGTCATTGTTGAAGAAGAGGTTTGGGCTGCAGCATCTTCCTTGATCTTCCAATCCATCCTTTGGTTGATCTTTGAGGATGAGCTTGTTGAAGCTTTTGCAGCATGGTCTTCTTCCGAAGCTTCTCTCTTTTCGGAAGAAGCCTTCACCACCTTTTCTTCCGAAGTAGTCTTCTTCTGAGATGGTTTCAAGGGAGCCTTCTTGTTCTTCCGAGCCTTAGAAGGTTTGGCTTCCGAAGCCATTTTCCCTTTGGAAGAAGCAGTTTCTTCCGAAAGCAACTTGGCTTCCGAGACCAACTTTCCCTTTTCATCATTTGGACCTTTTGAAGTGGTCCAACTGAGAAACCTTCTCTGACTCCTTCTTGTCTAACATTATTTGCATAATGTGTGCTTGCTGGATTGTAGTAACAATCTTTAGCCATGTGGTTGTGCAGACCACACATTATGCAGGCAATGTTAGTCTTCTGGGAACTTGCAGGTTGCTGTTTCTTGGGTTTCTTCTCGTCATCAGCAACTTTCCCTTTCAACCTCTGATCCTTCAGTAGGACAGGAGTGCTGGTACTACACTCCTTTCCTGAATCAGAAGTACCTACCACTTGAAATCCGGCAGAAATGAAGACACCCTTTTGCTTAGGGTCAAACTTAAGCTTGGACTCTGCAACCTTCTTGGCAGTCCTTCTAGCAGCTTTAGCTCTGCTTCTTCTTGCCTTGGTGGTCAGGATTTGGTCATCACAGGTGGAGATGAGTGTATCCTCCTGTTTCTCCCCTGTGGAGGCCACTATTTTCACTTCATCCTCTAGTTCCAATGGAGAAAGGTCAGCAGTTGGAACCTCTTGCTCTTCAGTACCACATCTAGGTAGTCTAATAGACTCATAAGAGTGTGGTGGAGCTATTTCACTGGTTCCCAACCCTTCTTTGTTTTGATAAAACATTTTGGAATGAGAGGTTGATGCAAGAATAGTTTGGAAGCTTTGCTCAGCAATAGCTTGCTTCCTGGCCTGAGCCTCAGCTGTGACTAACTGGGCTTGAACTTCAGAAAGTTTGGAGATCAGATCTTTGATTTGAGTCTTATAGTTAGTCTTTTCATGTTTTAAAAGAGACACAGTTTTCTCTAACTCATCAATTTTCCTTTGATAGTCAGATTCAGCTCTTTTAAAGTCAGATTTTAGCACATTTAAAGACTCAACCTCAGATCTGATTTCCGAAATGTAATCCTTATACAATTTAACTTTAGCAATACAGGCAGCAGTACAAAGATGTTCATATACCTGATCATCATCTGTTCCGGCCATGAGTGCTTGAGCGGGAGTCACATCCTGTACCATGAAGCTCCAGTCAACTTCCTATGCAACAGCAGCTGTTTCAGTTGACTTTTCTTCATGCTTGGGAGTAGTGGGATGTGTGGAGGCCTGTGGGGTTCCCGGGTTGTTCTTGGGAGCCTTGCATTCCCTAGCAAAGTGACCAAGTTGGTTGCAGTTGTAACACCTTGCTTTGCTCTTATCAAACCCAAACTTGCTGTTGACTGGGTTTTGAGGGAATTGCCTTCCAGTTCTCTTGAAGAACTTCTTCGCTCTGTAAGTTAAAGAGCCATCTGCTGGACAATGTCCATATACTCCACATCATCTGGACTGAAGCACTCAAGATCATCAAAGCAGTATTGAAAATCACCAGAGTGTCCACTTCCATTGACAAAGGCACAACCGTCCTGATAGGAGTTGTGTTGAACCTTTTGAGACTTTGGAGTCTCAGGTAGAGTAATGAAGGGTCCAGTATGTGAGTTGTCAGGGTAGCATAACAACTGATGTTGTGGTTCTATGGTTTCCCTTTCAACTACATGAAGGGCTGAACTCAGCTGGTTATTGGAGTGACCAGAGGAGTTTTGCATGTTCATCTCCATCTAGAATGCACTTAGGATACCATACAACTCTGTCAGAGTAAGAGTCTTAAGGTCCGAAGTTCTCTTGATTACAACACAGTAATGTATCCACAGTTTAGGAAGTGAAGACATGAACTTCCTAACTATGTCTCTGTTCTCAAGAGCTACTCCAATATCCTCCAGAGTATCTACTAGCTCAACATACCTGAAGTATTGTTGAGTCAATGTCTCACCGGCCTTGAAAGTAAAGTTCTCAAACTGTTGCTTCAAGAGATCCTTCTTGTTCTCTTGGGTTTCCTTGGATCCTTCATACATCAGCTTCAAAGCTTCCCATAAATCTTTATCAGTTTTGCACTTCTTGAAGCGTCTGTAGACGGAGTTGGGGAGAGCAGTTTGGAGAGAAGTCATAGCCCTTTGATCTAGCTCTATTCTCTTCCTATCTTCTTTGAGTAATCATCAACATCTTTTGGAATGATGCGATTACCAGTGGCAGAAGTGGTGCTTGGTATGAAAGGACCATTGATAATGGAGTCCCACATCCTTGAATCTTGACACTTGATGAAGCCTTCCACTCTGATACACCATGTGTCAAAGTCTTCAGGGGTGATCAGTGGGGACTTGGTCATGGTACCGGTTTCCATATCAGCCTTGGAGAGAGCGGCCATTTGAGTGAGTGGTTTGAAGTGAGGAGTGAAAAACAGGTTGATTTGGATGGTAAGATCTCACAATCAAGAGCCTGGAGCTCTGATACCAATTGTAGGATCGATTATGGGTGGTTTTTCTCTCAACTCAATGCGAATAACACTCAGCAAGTAGTCTATGAAGAGTTGATCACAATATATCAAGTAGCAAGCAGTAAGAAAATAAACACAGCAAGTAAATTTTCAAGGTACTTTTATATATTGCCTCTCAACTCAAAGGATTACAAGACTCTTGGACTCAAATCGCTTTTCTAAAGAGTTACAAGGAGAAGATATATATAATACTACCTACAGCCGGAATACTTTGATTCCAGCTGGACACCTCTAACCTTACATCTATACTACAAGACTCTAGGTGAGGTCTTTCAGACATTTTGCCTGAGAGTTGGTAGTCAGGACATGTCCCTGACTTACCTTTTGTCACCAACTAAAGTTGGTAACATGTACTATCATAAAAAGGTGAACAGTAGAATAAAGTATGGTCAATAACATGGCTCTTTAGGAAGATGCCATGCTGTATCAGAGGTCTGCAGCGGACTGTCAGGGACCATACTTTTATCTGCTGGACATAGCAATGTCTTCCGAAGGATAAAGTACTTCGGAAGAATAACTTCTTCCGAAGGCACTTATACTTCGGAAGACTGCTTCTTCCGAGGCTTGGAGTCTTCTTTGTCTTCGGAAGCAGACTTTGTCTTCGGAAGCAGACTTTGTCTTCGGAAGCTCAGACTTTGTTTTCAGCTCTTTCATCAGACTTTGTCTTCGGAAGCTTTCAGACTTTGTCTTCGAAAGATAGTCTTCAGCTGTTGGCTTCAGCTGTTGTCTTCAACAGTTGACTTCAGCTTTTGGCTTCAGCTGTTATCTTCAGCTGTTGGCTTCAGCTGTTGTCTTCAGCAGTTGACTTCAGCTTTTGCCTTCAGTAGATATCTTCAGCTGTTGGCTTCAGCTGTTGTCTTCAGCAGTTGACTTCAGCTTTTGCCTTCAGTAGATATCTTCAGCTGTTCTTCAGACTTTCAGAAGATCTCTTCTCAGCTTCGGAAGCCTTTGAATGTAGTACCAAAAATTGACTATGAAGTGATTTTGGTTGCACCAGCCTTATCATGATCCAACAGCTTGTGTCATTGATTTCAGTGGATCGTGGGATTCTCATCTTCCGTTGATCGAATTCTCTTACAATAACAGTTACCATACCAGCATCCACATGGCACCGTTTGAGGCCTTGTATGGCCAAAAGTGTCGATCTCCATCTGTTGGTCTGAAGTTGGTGAATCACAGATTACTGGTCCGGAATTGATACAAGAAACAACCGACAAAATTCATAAGATCCGTGATAACTTGGTCGCTGCTAGAAATCGTCAAAAGCATTATGCTGATAAAAGACGTAAGCCCATGGAATATAATGTCGGTGATCTCGTACTTCTTAAGGTATCACCTTAGAAGGGAGTGATTCGCTTTGGAAAGAAAGGGAAGCTAGCACCTCGTTACGTGGGTCCATTCAAAGTGCTCGACCGAATTGGGAAAATGGCCTACAAGCTTGAACTACCCCAAGAACTCAGCAATATGCATTCGACGTTTCATGTTTCAAACCTCAAGAGATGCCTAGCCGATGAAAATCTCCACATCCCACTCGACGAAGTTCAGATTGATGAATCTATGAACTATATTGATAAACCTATGGAAATTATGGATCGGGAAGTCAAGCAACTCAAACGCAGCCAAACACCGATTGTCAAGGTTCGTTGGGAGTCTAAACGTGGGCCAGAGTTCACCTGGGAACGTGAGGACCATATGAAATCCAAGTACCCTCATCTTTTCGTTTCAGCCTCCTCGTGATTAAAATTTCGGGACGAAATTTTGTAAAGCAGGGGAGACTGTAACATCTCGTATTTTCGTTAACTTAAAAGTTAACTTTGTTAAATCTTAAAAGGACCTTCTTGTTATTTTTTTTAAACGTTGGAGATTTATTATACTCAATTTGGGTGATTAACAAATTAATAATAATAACATTATAAGTGTTATAATGTTTACTTATTCTTCTAAAATTTAAAGTAATAATAGTCTTAAAAATAATTGTTATTATACTAATAATAATGATATATTATGACTATTATTAATAATGATATTATTAATAATAATATTAATAATAACAATGTTAATGGTAATAATAATAATAATAATAATAATAATAATAATAATAATAACAATGACTTATAAAAAAAATATTTAAATTTAAAAATGGTTGGAACTTAAAACAAATTAAGTGCAGGGGGTAATTTTGTAATTTATGAAACTTGAAATTAAAATTTCTAGCATAAAATAACAAACTTTAAACTACAGGGACCAAAGTGTAATTTTTAAATCCCAGCCCCCCATCCCCGTCGGCCCTGTTCTCCGACCACCTCCGGCCACCCTCCGGCGACCAGGATACCCCAAAATTACTCGATTTTAACCCAAATCAAAACATCCCGACAATACCTCGTGATGATTCTAACCTATGGCCCCATAAAATTCAAAAATTAAACTCAAATACGCGGCTTAGAACCGAACCCAACCACCCCGCTAAAACCAATTCGAATTTGAGTGGAAACATCAAGTAGTGGACTCAATCAAACAGCCTGTAATCGCATAATTACAATTATAATACTAATCAAAGCATCAATTTAACATAAAATCGGTTCAATCACATGCCAAATCGACCCGAACATCCGACAATCAAGTTGGAACCGTTCGAATAATTTAACATCAAATTATCCCCTATAAATAGAGGGCAAACACTCCTTTACACTCACCTATACTCTGTGCAACTCCAATTTGATCAAACACACACGTACACACCGATTCAGGATCGGGTTTCAACCGCGACCTACTCGAACTCGATCACTCTCCAACCAAAATCATTTCTGGTAATTAATCACACTCACATGTTCGTTTTTACATGGGGAACAAAAGCCCCATGGTTAATTCCATTAACATCTGCGATTGGTGGTTCAATTGGGTCGATTTCAGTTCTAGGGTTCATGTCGAATTGGGGGTTTCTTTTGTTGATGTTTAAAATCCCTTGGAACCAGAGAATACCGCGGCTGTATGCCTTGGTTCACTGGTTCCCCACTCCCTTGCCATTCATGAGGTCCCGGGTTCGACCCCGGGCACCCTCAAACATTTTTAAGCCTTTTTCAGCTTTTAAAAATTACAAAAAAATTCCTAAAAATTATAAAAATCATTTTATAAACTTTGTTTATCTTTAAATCAGCAAACTCATTTTCTGCAATTTTTCTTTAAATTTAAATATTTAAAACAATATAACATAAAACAATATAAACAATATAACTTATTTTCCTTTAGTTATAAACTATTATTTCTTATATCAAACATAAAGCGCTTGAATTGTTAAAAGAAGAACTAACAAATTAATTTTCCAAATTAATTATTCCATTGATCATTAATTATTTACTAATTGTTATTTTCACTATTTAACATTATAAGTTGGTATTTTATAAAATCATCAAAGATGATCTAAATCTTTCCAATCATTTTCATTTCTTTAAGTCACTTAATTAATTAAATAATTTTAATTAATTATTATATAATTAATTAATAAAATTAGTTATTTGTTTTTTCCACACTTTAACAAAATCAAATGGTTACGCGTATTGATACATTTATTTATATTAATTTTTAAACATAATCACTTTTAATAAATTCATTTTTTATTTCAAGACATTCAAACTAAATAAGTTATTTCATTCAATACCTATTCCTAAAGTAAAGCCTAATCTATTCCCAATTCTCATATTATTATTATTCTAACTCGAGACACCGTTCCGTAGATTACTCGTAAGGAAATCGTTGGTGTCTAATCTATCACGTCCAAATTCTAATCTCATCAATCAAGTGAGTATTCATATTCCCTTTTTATATCATTTCTTATTTGGGGGAAATCATGTGATACAATATTCAATCATGATATTCTATTGTTATTTTATTCTAAATTCAATTAAAGACAGATTATGTTATTACTTGCAACTATGTGAACATACTATGATAAACTGAACGACAGTAAGAACCCTAATACAATCAATCAATCAATCCTAGTATCAATGGTAGATCTACTGGTTTGGATAACCACCCCACATGAATAGTCGAGTGGTGATTGTGCCAGAGGCAAATAGTCAATCTATGGTGTATGTGTGCGAGTCTATTATTTGCAAAGTGTCAAGTCAAGGGGTTTATATTGTGTCGGTTTATCTATATGCTCCGCTATTGCATTATAAGTCCTAACATTACCTTGTGAATTGGATTATTCTCAATCAAACAATCAATCTATATGTATGTTCAAAACTGTGTTTACTCACCGGCTAATTTTAAGCTGACTCGTTACTTTTCACATGATTTTAGGTTAAGCAAGTTAGTGGACTTCTACATGCTCATTTAAGACCCGGGCTTAGTCAAAAAAAAGACAATTACTATTTGTGACTTCTACTGTTGTAGTTGCATATGTTAAACTCATGTTATCTTGTAATTTGATTTTAATATTATCTCCACTATTAGACGACCATGTGTATGAACAATCAATCATTCCCTCGTCCGCTCCGATGATTCTGCCGTCGGTCGGGGTGTGACATGCGTGACCCCCTCCTCGACCATCGCCCCTTCACCAGTCACCCCCCGTTCGGTTGTTGCTGATGGCTTGATGTTTTCTTGAATCATAAACTGTTCCTGGTGATATAGGTAGACAATTATGTTGTTGTGATTAAACTCAAGGAATTAGATTCCTTATCCAGCGAGTTTCTTTTCCGACGACCCTTCGGTCAGAGAGATGTTCTTCTCTGTGTAAAAGCTTCAGAAGCAACACGTGGTCGGGGGATTCAGAGATTTTCGTTAATGGGTGGTGTTGTATGGCCGAGACTACGGTGGTTGTGGGCTTCTGGTGTGATAGGATCAATTAGAGCAATCTGTATCAATTAGATGAACAATTCAAAGCAAAATACAATCAATTGTAATCAAATCAAGACAAATCAACAAAATTCATATTCCATTGATTGCAAAGACGATTACAAGTGATAGAAAGCAGTTCTCATAAAACATATGCAAAACTTACTATCTACACTACGCCTATTGCTATTTATACTAGAACTAAGGAACTAAATTTACACAAAAAGTCCCTATACTAGTATAAAATACAAAAACAGACACTAAACAATAAAAGACTAAATGTTAATCTTTTAAGGACCTAACAATACTCCCCCTAAGATTGACATTGTCTTCAGTCTTCTGTTCAGCTCCATCCTTTTCTTTTCTTCTTTTGTCTTGATCTTGACTTTGTCTTCATTTCTTCTCAGCATCCTTTGACTTTTTATTTTCTCCTTGAATCTTCTATCTTCAATCTGCAATGAAATCCTCGGGCTCTTCTTTTACTTTAAACATTGGCTTTTGCTTATACATGTCAATCTCCCTCAATGCATTATCAATTGATGACTTGAATTTACCAGCAAGCATTGCTTGTTCTGGTTTTGAGTCATTTGTTTTGATCTCTAACATCTTCATTCTTTCCAATGTATCCTTAGAGAGACATGCTATATCAACATTAGCATATAACTCTATAGGATGTTTACTTTCTTTGCAGTACACTTCTAAAACACCTTTTCGAGAAATTCTCATAAATTCAATGTCTTTTATATCTCTTTTTACTATATTTGCATATGCAAGAGCCTTTCTCAATGAAATTCGCTCCATTGCAGCATTCATTACATTAATGATTGAGATGAAGTATTTCTTATCTTGTTCTGCAATCTCAGGAGTCACTTTTTCAAACTTCTGTACAGACAAGAATGAGATATAAATCGGGTGTAAAAGTTTTAGCTCAAAAGTTCCAAACAATGAAATCAAGTCCTCATCCCAATTTGCGAGATTTCGGACCAACTTCAACTCAAAAGTTGATGTATTATAAAACCATCTCAAAATCGGTTTTGACTTTTGATTTCCTTCTATAACCTTCAAACCCGGAGAAGTTACTTTCTCAAAATACTTATCTGAAAATTCAATCATAAAATGTTCTTCCTCTGATTGTAAACCTCTCAACTTTTGTTTTTCTTGAGAAAAGCAAAGTACTCCTTGTCTTCTTGATCACATCTTGTTTCAAGGAAGTTATTTGTCCTTGCTAGTCCTCTTTTCAAAAGTTCTACAAACATTGAACCTCGTTTTGATTCAGTAGGGTTTATCAATTCAAGCTTACTCAACTCCTTCAAATCTTGCACTGGAAGTTTAATGATGCTAGAGTAGAAGTGATATACATCACACACAGCATTTACTCTTTTTATCAAAAATGCATCAAATATCTCATCATACTTCCATGCTATAATTTTGACTTGATTGTAAAATCTGGAGCAATCATTGCATTTAAAAGCTCAGCAACAGATTGTCCTCTCTGCAAAACATTTCTCACTAGATCACCAGTTGATCTTGACTTGTCAAAAATTTGAATTTGTTCAGAAGAAGCTTTGTATACTTGTTTCTCTGTTTGTGGAAACATGCTCATCAATTCTTTCCTTCTTTCAATCACATTGGATTTCTGAGCCATCTGCTTGATTTCTTGAGGTTTTAACATTCGTGTTCTTTTTGTAATATCTAAATACTGAGGATTATCAGTATCTAGAATGATCATTTTATTTGATTGCTTTTCAGTCAATTGAAAGCTTTTGACTAAATTTCTCAACGATTCTCCTTGTAATCTCTTCAGTCTTTTCCATGGATAATTTCTAGCTTGCAACCAAGATCTTAAAGCAGTTATACTCATTTCATTTGGATCTGGGTGGTGCAATTCAGAACTAGAAATTTCCTCAACATTTATGCTCTCCTGTCTTCTATCCTATTCACCATGTTCTAAACTTATTTCGTTTGGATCAACTGGTGCATGAGACTCAGCAGCTAAACACTTCTCATATTCATCATTTATTTGAGAAACAGTCAAACCATCTAAAAACACTCTGTTATACTTCATCTTTATAAGATACTGATATCTTTCTTCAAAATCTGTGGGTATATCATCATGACTTTGATCAAAATCTCTTAAAGATGGATCTTCAATCTCTTCAATCACATCTTCATCATCCAAAACCTCATTATACCAGTCATCATTAAATTCTTCTTCTAAATCTTCAAGAGCACCAATTTTATCTTGACTCATTTGCTCTTGACTCTCTTGATGTTCTTTTTCAATAGGTTCTTCAACTCTTTGTACTTTTGCAGAAGATTCAGATATAACTTCAACATCAGCTTCATCTAATTTCCTCTTTCCTTTCTCTCTTTCAGATACTTTTTCAATATCAATTGGAATGTTTTCAGCACTAATCACAATTTCTGGAGAAGAGGGCTTTGCTGATTCTTTTAACTTTGTTAATTCTTCATTCAATCTTTTATTTTCTTCAGACAGATTCTTGAATTTTTCTTCCAGCAAATCATAATCTTTGATCATAACTTCAAAGTTCTTTATAACATCTTCTTTATCTTTTGCATACCCAACAATCTTTTCATCTTTTGACAAACCATCTTCTTTCAATTGTTCATTAGCTTTCTTCAACAAGTCAAGCTCTGCTTTTAGTTCTTCAATTTGTTTTCTTTTGCTTCATTTTCAGCTTTTAAGCTTTCGAGTTCATCAACATCAAGAATTTCTTCAGTTTGAACTGCTACATCAGTTTTAGAAACAGGTATATCTTGATGAATTTGAAATGTCTCAATGAACTCATAATCAAAAATTTGATCATCACATTCATTTCTTGTTCAGTCTCAAAGTGAGCTTGTTCTTCTTCATGTATTTCTTCATGAGCAGTTTTATCAATGATAGAATCATCTACATCATCAACTGCTTCATGCTCACTTTCTTGTTCATGAACTTCATCACCTATTATATCTTCATCTTGTTTTGAGCTTTAGTTTCATGCTCAGACCTTGGTGATTCATGAATTATATCCTGATGAGTTTCAGCTTCATCACCATCATCATCATTATCATCATCTTGATCATCATTATCATCATCTTGATCATCATTATCATCATCTTGATCATCTTCATTATCTTGATCATCTTCTTCCAAAGGAAATTCATCTATAAGATCAGTAGGATCAATTGGTTCTCCCTCTATCAAATGATAATGCTCCACATTAATGTCAACCTCATCATTTGCTACATTTAACATGTAGTCAAACATAGGTACATTTTGAGCACCTGTTATCATTGATAACTTTTTATATGTCATTTCAGACATATTTTCCATCTCCAATCGATCTCCACCAACACCATACACATGAATGTCAGGATATTCCTCATTAATAATCATTTGAAGGAATCTTGGATACATTAAGTATTTATGCCTTGTTCCTTTTTCCAAATTGAATACAAAGCCATTCAGTATCCATCTTGACATATTAAATCTTCTGTTTGTAGCAACAGCAACAATGGTGAAGCTATGTCCACAGGAAATGAGTTCCAACCAGCACTCCTTTGGACAAGCAATGTTGGAAGATATAACACAGAAGCTTCCATGATTATAAACTCTTGCTCGAAAGAATTGTTTCTTGGGAAACTGATCAGGGTGACCCATAGCCATAAAACTTTCTCTGCATTCATCAAAAGAAAATTCACATCTATCTTCTGGATCATTTTCTCCCAATCTCAGAGTATTTCTGATAGAATCTTCGGATACTTCTATCATTCTATCTCTGGTTATAAAGCCCCTTACAAATTTTCTTCCATCTTCAACTTCAACCTGAGCTGTATTCCAAAACTGTCTGATAAGCCTGTCATAGATTACTGTTTGGTAGCACATGGCATAAACATATTTAGTTCTTAGCAGAAATCTGATCATTTCTTCATACGAGAAAGCATCTTGAACTTCATCATTCAAAAATGCAACAATATTATGCTTAGGTACAAATTTCAGTTCTGCCATCTGCAAAATTTAAGAACAAAGATGTTAGATAATGTGTATTTTGAAGCAAATGATTAATTGTGAGTTTAAAATAATGATGATTTAAGAAATTATAAACTGATGTGTTAAATTTAATTTGAATCTTGAAAACAACTTGAATTTTAATTTTAAGTGTAAACACTTAATTTTGAAAAATGATGAATTTTCAAGATTGTTTTTGATTAGCATTTTAACACTTCTGTTTATGAAATCTTATATCACTTTATTAAACTCTTAATTCCTGAGATGATGATTTGTATCAATGTTGATTTTATTTTGAATTTTGTTTTATTTATTTTGAAAATTTTGAAACTGTTCATCTTCTTCAATCAGTTCAACATCCCCGAGACTGTTCATCGAAGATCCTGAACCAAAAATTCAATCAAACATCAGATTATCACAAGATTAACCTAATATAATGATCGAAATCATCAAATGAACACGAATCAGTCATCAATTTTTCTCATTTTCTCTTGATTTGAAGAACTCTGTGATTTTGTCAAGTGTTAGGGTTCATACGACCCACAGGGATCGAACGACCATCAACATGTTTCATTTAAAATGAAATCAGTTGAAAATGATTCATTTACTTACATTCACAATCTCACGAATCCTATCAATAATCGGGAATTTTTGTTCGAAGAGAATACAATCGATGAATAAGGGTTTTTGATCGAAGAAAGTCGAAAGTTCGAGTGTTCAGAGGGTTTTGTGAGGGTTTTTGAATTAGAATGAAATGAATAGCACAAGTGTTCTATTTATACTAAGTATTAAAATTTTAGACTCATGAGTACTGTTGGTCGTTTTAGGATCATTCAGACTCATTAGGTCAAAAATTTCACCAAGTATCTAGACATATGAGCACTGTACAGCAGTCGTATGAGCACTGTTAGACACATTAGTCTAGCCGTATGAGAACTGTTTCAAACTTATGAGAACTGTTAGTCACTTAAGCACTGTTGGTCGCATAAGAACTGTTCCAGTAGCATGAGTACTGTTTCAGTAGCATAAGCAATTTTCAGTAGCATTAGCACTATTAGTCGTATAATAAATCTGAAATGTCCACATTCACTTGTAATTTTTCAAGTCTTCCACCTGCACACTGTTTAAACAAATTAGTAATATTTCATACTAATATTCAAACAATATTGCATATTTACACTTTTGACCCTCAAAGTTTCAAATTTACACTTTTGACCCTCAAAGTTTCAAATTTTCATTTTGACCCTTAAAGTTTCAAATTTTCATTTTTGACCCTTAAAGTTTCAAATTTTCATTTTTGACCCTTAAAGTTTCAAATTTTCATTTTTAACCCTCAAATTTGAACTATTTACAAGTTTGACCCTTCATCTTAGTTTCAAAATGAACAACCAAATATTTCAACATCTGTCTTGATTTAAACTTTTCAAAGAAGCTTTTCCTTGCTAACAATTATGAGATCATTTTATCATTTGATAAACACACACATACTTTGAAATTAAAGCATCATCCGTTCAATTCAATCATGATCATTTTCATTTTGATTTTCTGAGAATATTCTTACTGGATTATTACTCCCCCTAAACTTTTAAGTTTCACAAACTTAGAAGTTTATTAATTGATCATAAGAATATCATACTTAACTTTGTTATATTGCCTGCACACAAGAAAACATGCATAAAATCAAAATTAAAGTAGAATAAAAATCTAATATTCACACTAGAATCTTTAATTGCAGTGAGATCATATTAGATAAGATCAGACATTAAAATAAAAAATTGTGTGGATAGTCATAGACAATGATTAAATCCTGATCAAGTGTGTTCCAGGTCAGTGATATCACAGCAAAGGAGACACAAGATCTAAGGATAGCAAATGAGTGTTTTTGACATAAACTATCAGCTCACTTACTTTTTCAATTCTTGGATGAGTATGGTAGAGGTGTATGACAAGATGTGACTCATACCAAGACAAAGAGGATCAACCATCATCAAGACATGCAAGAAAGCACTTATTCTCAACTTATTACCTAACAAATATGCATAATCAGAGTTCATGTTACTTAATTTAACAGAGAATGATCATGGATAACCATTTGATCAACTCTAACCATCCTTTTGAATGGGTTGTGCACATTGGCATCTTTTGCATCAAATGAGAATATCCAGGTCTGTAATGACTTACAACAGAGGATATCTCGGTACTTCAGGTCTATGATGACTCATAACAGAGAAGTAAATGATGCTTGTAACAGATCTCATGATTAGTCACATTACCATTAGGTGTGAGCAGGAGTAGCTTAACAAGCAGTCAATCTGATAAGCTAATACACTCAAATGTACTTAGATGAATACACAAACAAGCATAAGAATGTGGGTGATCACAAGAATTTACTTGTTCAGTATACTAGCATGATAGTGTCTACACAACAATTCCTGATCATGTCAGACTTTATTAGCGAGTGAAGTATGTAACTGATCTTACTAATGTACTATCATTTCTCACAGAAGGCAAAAACAGATTCGTTCCTAAAATAAAGAATGAAAAATGAAAAGCACTCTATTTTTGGATTTTTGATTTATATTTTTCTATTTGATTTTGGGTTTTCTACTTTTGTATTTGTTTTTCTATAAAAGAAAGCACACACACACAAACAATCAGGCAAATAACTATGAAAAGTTATCCTTATGAAAATTTTCAGATTTAGGAAAGTATTTGATCATGAAAAGATTCAAATTTGTAACCAGGTTTACACATGGTTAATAAGGCCAATTGACTCTACTAAGTACTCAAACCTTCCTGGTAGAAAAGCTTTAGTAAATAGGTCTGCCAACTGTTTTTCAGTTGCTATTTGAATCAAAATGATTAAACCTTTTTCAGAATTATCTCTTAGAAAATGATATCGAATTTCGATATGTTTTGTTTTTGAGTGTTGAACTGGATTAGCTGTAATGAACATAGCAGCAGTGTTATCAATGTAAATGGGGTTTTGAGAAAATTGAACCCATAATCTAGCAGTTGGTTTTGCAACCAAAGGATTTGAGAACATCCTGCTGACGCAGCTATGTACTCAGCTTCTGCAGTTGAGACAGAAACATTTGTTTGTTTCTTACATTGCCATGAAACTAATCTGGGTCCAAGAAACTGACAACCACCCGTTGTAGATTTTCTATCTTGACAACATCCACCATAATCACTATCTGTATATCCATATAACTCAAAATTACCCTCGTAAGGATACCAAAGCCCTAAGGCTGGTTTACCTTTGAGATACCTGAATATTCTTTTGATAGCAATTAAGTGAGATTCTTTCGGGTCTGATTGATACCTTGCACAGACACAAACAGCATACATTATGTCTGGTCTTGATGCAGTAAGATACATCAAAGAACCAATCATAGATCTGTATAATGTTTGGTCTACTGATTTTCCTTTAGGATCAGGTTCAATCTTGGTGTTTACGTCAGCTGGAGTTCTTATGGATTGACAATCATGCAGTTTAAATTTCTTCAAGAGTTTATCAACGAATTTCTCTTGATTAATAAAAATACCATCTGCCGATTGTTGAACTTGTAATCCAAGAAAGAAATTGATTTCTCCCATAGAACTCATTTGAAACCGAGATTTCATGATTTCTTCAAATTCTTTGCACAAAGTTGGACTGGTAGAACCAAATATGATATCATTTACATACACTTGCACACATAAGAGATCATCATTATCCTTCTTTATGAATAAAGTTGGATCGATTTTCCCTCTTGTATATCCATGTTGGATCAAGTGTTGAGATAATGTCTCATACCAAATTCTAGGAGCTTGATGTAGTCCATATAAGCTTTGCTAAGCTTATACACACGATGTGGAAATTCTGCATCCTCAAAGCCCGGAGGTTGCTTAACATACACATCATCAGTGATTGGACCATACAGAAATGCACCTTTTACGTCCATTTGATACACCTTGAATTTCATGAATGATGCATAAGCCAGGAAAACACGAATAGATTCGAGTCTTGCAACTGGAGCAAATACTTCATCATAGTCAATTCCTTCTTCCTGTGTGTATCCTTGTGCAACAAGTCTTGCTTTGTTTCTGATTACAATGCCACGATCATCAGTTTATTTCTGAACAACCATTTGGTGCCTATGGCATTTTCTCCTTCAGGTAATTCCACCAACTTCCACACTTCTTGTTTTCGAAATTGTAGAAGTTCCTCCTGCATAGCTTCAATCCAACCATTGTCCTGTAATGCCTCGGTGACATTTTTAGGAACATTCTGAGAAAGGAAACAAGAGTATAAACAAACATTTGCATGTTCAGATTTACTCCTAGTAGTTCTTTCATTCAGAGGACCAATAATCTGTGATGTTGGATGGTTCCGGTGGATACGAGATATCGGAATCTCATTTCCTTGAACAGTAACATCAAGATTTGTTTGGTTCAGATTGGAGAGCTGTTGCAATAAGGTAGAGGAATGTGGAGTGAAATTTGGAACTTGAGTTGGTGAATTGATGAAGTAATCAAGTTACTTTGATCAATTGCATCTCCAGAGATAGAAGATGTGCCAGACTCAGGATGTCCAATTTCTGTACCATCATTAGGAATAGGTTGTGTTGCTTCTTGAGCAGCTGAAACAGAATGATCTGAAGCTGGAGAATCAGGAACATTGTCATGGAAATGGATTGTTGAATCCTTGACAAATGAAAAAAATGGATAATCTGGACGAGCATCATCTGAATCATCAGAATCTGAATCATCACTGAAAGATCCAAGATCTCCTCTTGAGTTCTTCTTACCTGAAAAATCATCAGATTGATTAAACAAGTTAGACTGAAATGAGTTTGACAAAGAATCCAAATCAAATAACCATGCAGGACCATTTGAAACTGATGGAAAAGAATTTTCCAAAAATTTAACGTTGAATGTTTCATTAATAGTGTTTGTCCTAGAGTTATACACTCGATAGGCTTTTGAAACAGATGAATATCCAACGAAAAATCCATTATCAGCTTTTTCTTCAAATTTTCCTAAATGATCACTTGAATTAAGAATCATAACGGGACAACCAAATGATTTTAAAAAATTTATGTTTGGTTTCCTGTCAAACATCAACTCATATGGAGTTTTCTTTTATCTTTAACAAGCAAGATTCTGTTCTGAACAAAACATGCTGTGGATATTGCTTCGTCCCAGAAAGTGATTGGAAGTTTAGCATCAGCTAACATAGAACGGGCAGCTTCAATCAAAGTTCGGTTCTTCTTTCAGCAACTCCATTTTGTTGTGGAGTTCTGGGAGCACTGAACTGATGAACTATCCCTTTTCTGCACAAAACAAATCAATGTTAGCATTTTAAATTCAGTTCCATTATCACTTCTTATTATTTTTACTTTTTGATCAAGTTGATTTTCAACTTTGTTAATAAATTCTTTTAGAAGATCTGCAGTTTCAGATTTAGCTTGAAGAAAGAAAACCCATGAAAATCTTGTATAATCATCTATGATGACTAAACAATAAGATTTTCTACCAATACTCCTAACATTAGTTGGTCCAAAAAGGTCCATATGTAACATCTGGAGTGGTTTGGTATTTGAGTTTATCAGCTTGGACTTATAAGACGCTCTATGTTGTTTTCCCTTCAGACATGCTGAGCAGTGATCAGTAGTTGAAAACTTCTTGGAAGGAAGTCCAATAACATGATTTCCTGCTACAAGCTTGTTCATGTTTTTGAAGTTGGAATGACCAAGACGTCTATGCCAAGCTGGCTTTCATCATTTGAAGCTTTAGCAATCAGGCAAGTAGTTTCAGTTGCAGGATCCACTTGAGATATATCCAATTTGTATACATCTCTGTCTCTAGCAGCTTTAACTATCACCCAGTCATTGCTAATCTGAAATCCTGGTTTCAAGACATAACAGTGAGATTCATCAAAAAGAACAGAGTAAGATTTATCACAAATTTGGGATACACTTAAAAGATTAAAGTTCAACTGTGAACAGAAGTTGACTTTATCAAAACTGATAATCCCATTGGACACTGTTCCCCTCCTGTTATCTTTCCACCTGCATCTCCTCCAAAAGCAACATGAGTACCGTCCTTTAACTTAAAGTCTTGCAATAAGGCTTGATTGCCTGTCATATGCCGGCTACACCCACTGTCAACATACCATGAGTTGATTGGTCTCCGCGGGCGTACCTGCATTCACAAAGATTTAAGGTGAGTTAGTAACCCAAGCCGAGATGGTCTTGGGCTTGCCAAATTTGTCAACAATTGTAAATTGTTTAAAATGAAGTTTGTTGACATCTGGTTTCTTTTGAATTTTATCATGTTCAAATCCTTTTTGAGAAACCAACTGATTATCTCTTTGAGATTTTGATTTCAAAGCATTATTAAGAAATCTTGAACTCTTGTATGAATCATTTGAGAATGTTCCTTGGTTTATTCTCACAGATCGAGGAATAAACTTTTCTTGATGATATTGCTGTGATTTGACAAATTCTGAATTGTTTCTTCTGAAAGATCTCAAACCCAAGGAAGATTGTTGTTGTGAAAATTTAAATCCAATATTCTGATTTTTATAAATTGTGGATTTAAAACCTTGATTATTGAATTCCTTCCTTGTAGAGTCTTCCTGAAGTAACAATCATTGGTATTGTGATTTCTTTCATCACACAATGCACAGTATTTGTTAAAATAACAATCAGCTGTGGTGTGATTTGTCATATCACATATATAACAATTTGTTAAAGTAACATTCAGAAATGTCATGATTGTACATGTCACAGATATCAAATACTTTTCAGAATGTTTAAACAACATTATTAACCCTTGATGTTGAAGCAACATTTGATTCTTGTTTGAATTTTGGGTTAGGCAATTTAATTTGTTGTTTAATTTGAGTAAAGTTTGTCTTTTGATCTTTGGGATTTTTCTTTTGAACTTGAACAAAATTCTTTGACTCCTTTGATTCAAATCTTTTGTACACAGCGGAAGACTTATGATCTGGAACTTGTTCTCAGATCAGAGTTAGATTTGATCTTAGGTGTATTTGTTATTTTTGTGTTGTGTTCAAGTCAAAGTTCCAGCAGACACAAATTTCACAGGTTTAATTTGAGTATTGTTCTGTGACTGATTTGTTGATTCAGTTTTCTTTGCTTTTGCAGCTTTTCTTCGTCTTTGATTTCAATCTCGATGAAGTTTTCTTGCTTTGAAGTTTGGTGAATCTTGAGAAGATTCCTTTTGACATTCTTTACTTCAGTTAGTTCATTTGAACTAGAATCATCAGAATTATTGTTATCTGATTTAACCTCTTCATATTTTTCTTTTAGTTTGTTATTGACATCAGAATTTTCACTCTTTAGCTCAGTTTGTTCAATAACATTTTCACCTTTTGGTACGAACAGCTTCTTTTGTTTTTGTTGAGGTTCATAAGATT
Organism: Flaveria linearis; assembly: GCA_024085815.1. Taxonomy (NCBI): domain Eukaryota; kingdom Viridiplantae; phylum Streptophyta; class Magnoliopsida; order Asterales; family Asteraceae; genus Flaveria; species Flaveria linearis. The sequence continues at coordinate 24,538,742 of CM044013.1, read as the reverse complement.
TAACTTTGATTGGATGACCATTTTTGATCTTGTTTAAGTCAGTTTCTTCATAAACTTCAACATTTTTCTTTTGAATGTTCTTTTGATCTTGAAATTCTTCAGTTTAGCTTTGTTTTCTGGTGAATGATCATGAGTATTGAAATTATCAGGTAATGTTTTGAGATAGATTCAGGCATAGGTTCATGTGTGAATCCTAGTCCTGTTTTGTCTTTTTCATTCCTTCCATTCACCAGTTGCTCAACAATTTTCTTTGAGCTTTTTACTTTGGCTAAGTCTATTTGAGTTGCTGCATGTGCCAATTTTTCTTTTTCAAGTGTTTTGTTCATCTCTTCAAGTTGTTGTTTGACAAGTTCAAGTTCTTTAATGGTTTTGTTCCATGATGCTTGAAGAGACATGATCTTTTCATCAGCAATTTTGTGATCTGATTTTAGCTTGTTGTGTTTTGATTCTTCTTGTTTGAGCTTGTCTCAAATTTTAAATGAGTATGTTCTGTAGTGTTCAACTAGCTCAAAACATGCTTTTGTGCACATTTTCTCTCTCACTTCTACTGGTATTTCAGGATATGAGTGTGAAGATTCAGTATCAGAAGAATTAACAACCTTTGGCTGTTCTGATTGAGCCATAAGAGCAACTTCTTCAGAGGTATCTTTTGGGTCTGATTTGTCACTCCAATCATACTCTTCTTCTTGATCTGATTCATCATATTTAGGATCTTTAAATTCTGACCAGTCTTCATCATCAACTTCAGCAACTAGTGCCAGATTAGCAGTGAGATCAGCAGTAAATTGTTCTGCATATGCACTCCAGTCATAACCATCTTTGATGTTTACAACCAGTGCCTTCTTGGTTTCCTCACTTTTCTTCTCTTCTTTGGGTTCTGGCATTGGTAGACTTTGGTATGGCTTCTGAAAAGTCTTGTTTGCCTGTTGCTGATACTTTTGACCATTTGAGCTGCCTTGGTTATTCCTCCTTGGTTTCTTGGAGCTTTGCATTCTCTTGAAAAATGACCATAACTGTTACAGTTAAAGCATCTAGATTTGATTTGTCAAACCCAACAGTTTTGTTTGCACTGGGTTTGTAATTTCTGTTGGTGTAAGCATGCTTTTGAGTTCTGTATGCTATCATGACCATCTGCCAATTAAGATCCATTTCTTCTACATCATCTGGATCCATTTCAAACAAATCCTGTAGAACTAGCTCCATTTGAGTCAGATGACTGCCTTGATAAGCTTGAAAGCTTGCCATGAAAGCAGTGAAAGCAGTTTTTGACTCTTCATCTTGTAAAAGAATGTTGATCACATCTTTCACTTTACTTGGATTGGGAGAGTTTGAGGAGGATGGCATCTCAGTTGAAGGTTTTGGCATTTGAGCTTTAGGTGAAGACTGTGTTTTGGTGGGAGTGGAGTAAGCAGGTGTACTTGTGAAGAATCCTGCTCCCACAAATAGATCACCTTCATCTTCAGGAGTAGATTGATCTTTGGCCAAGAATGAATTCTCAACAGTATTTGCTGGTGAAGCAACATACTTATACTGAGTTGTTGATGCATGTCTATCATTATTTCTTGAGCTCTCATCAATTTCTACAGATTCAATTTTAGCAATGAGCAGATCAAGATCCATTGGAAACTTCTCAGTATGTTTCAACAGAGTGACAGTTTGTTTCCAAGAAGATGGTAGTGCATTCAGAAGTCTATTGTTTAAGTCCTCAAGATCATTCTTGATTCCAAAGTAGACATCTCTGTAGTTAATTGCACAAACCTGTTCATCATTTGGTTTATTGTTTCTCCTGAGATGTGCTCAAAAAGTTCCAATTGCCTTTTCAGTTTCTGCTTTTTCAGATCTTGAATCTCTTTTCCTCCTTCACATATAATCTTCAAGGCTTTATACATGTATATCCAGTCTGATAGTTTTCAAGCCTTGAAAGAACTTCCAGTGGTAGTCCTTTACACATGAGAGAATATGCTTTGATGTCATTCTTTACTTTCTTTAAATCATCACCATGAAGATTATCTTCTGGATAAGGCTCTTGTGAATCTTTAGAATACACAAATCCTCTGTCTGGACCATCAGTAGTCACAGGAATGTATGGACCTTTTCAATTGATTTCCACAGATCAGTGTCTATGGAATTCAAATGATGTTTCAGCCTAAGAGACCAATTTTAAAATCAGCTATGTTTTTAAGTTTTGGAACTCTATTCTCAGAATCCTCTGATTTAGCCATTTTTTATATTTGTTGTTTTTCTAATCTTTTGAATAAGAAATGAAAAGAAAAAAATATTTTTTTTTTTTTTTTTGAAATTTTATGAAAAATTTCTAAGTGTTAGGCTGAAAAGTCCGAAACAGTGGTCAAACGTCCAACAGTGATGATACGACCAGAAGTGAAACTTCCAATAGTTGTAATACGTCCAACAGTAGTGATGAGTCCAACTGTGATGAGTCTAAGGGATTGCCTTAGAAAAATATTCAACACAGTGCTAAAACTACCAACAGTAGTTATATGACCAAAGTTGAAACGACCAACGTCGTTTTATACGGCTAAGCTGAAATGACCAATAGTCGTTATACGGCTCAGGTAAAACTACTAACAGTAGTGATGTGTCTAACCAACAGTGGTATACGACTAGGGTGATACGACTGAAACAGTTGAGAAAAGTCCAACAGTTCTCAAACGACCAATCACTTAGTCAATTTTCAGTGTTTTTCATCCCTAATACGGCACATTCATCAGATTCTTATGAATGTAACGAACTCAGAAATCTCAAAATCCTTCAATTGTTGATGAATTGACTGAAATTTCGCAATTAGTTCAAGATTATGCCGATAATCAATCCTATAACCTCAATTTCAGTGATTATCAACAACTTTCTATGAATTTCAGAGACTTTAGGTCGAACACTCAAGAACACATATTCGTACTGTTTTTCCACTAATTCACTTGATTTTATGAGATAAACTGCAAATTGTGATTCAAAACATGTTTCTGATGATGAAACACAACTTCGATTCACAATATTTCACTTGAATTGTCAATTGATTACAGATTTCAGTGGATTTTTGAAGTATCTATCTTCGACAGAACCTCAAAAACACGCAACCGAAAGCTCTGATACCATTGATAGGATCAATTAGAGCAATCTGTATCAATTAGATGAACAATTCAAAGCAAAATACAATCAATTGTAATCAAATCAAGACAAATCACAAAATTCATATTCCATTGATTGCAAAGACGATTACAAGTGATAGAAAGCAGTTCTCATAAAACATATGCAAAAACTTACTATCTACACTACGCCTATTGCTATTTATACTAGAACTAAGGAACTAAATTTACACAAAAAGTCCCTATACTAGTATAAAATACAAAAACAGACACTAAACAATAAAAGACTAAATGTTAATCTTTTAAGGACCTAACATGGTGGCCTCCGGTGGCTAGAATTTCAACCAGATGGTGGTCGGGATCTTTCGTTTCCGCCATTGATAGGTTCAAAAGGCTTCAAAAAAGTTCAAGAAACAAGATGAAAGTGAACAGAAATACGAATTGAGTGGTGAATTGAAGAATTATGGTTTTATTGTTGAGATCTAATTGTTGTTGAGGGTATTTTTATCATTCAGCAGATTCAATCATATACTGATCAAACAGCAAATTTCAGTGAGATGCTTACCAGTCAGAAATTCTAATTGGGTCAGCTTCTGATTCAGTCAGATTTTACTCAATCAGCGTAATCAAACAGTCCCGTAGTTATTTGTTATAGAATTAGATTTGAAATGTGAACAAACAAGTATTATTGAAAAAAATTCATAAGAAATTTCAAAGTATGATATTGGTTCTAATAATATTAAGATATTGGGTCAACACTCGTTTGAGTTCAATTCCTTTCGAGTTCAATTCCTTCGATCTCAAATGGATTTGATTTGAATAATCTTCCTTGAAACCCCTTTATTAATATAAATGTACAGTAAAAAATTTACGTTACCCCTGAACTTTACTTTTAGATCCGCCACTGGTGATGACAATAAGCTTATCAGCTTTGATGTGAGAGCGATGCCAGTTTTCTACATATCCTACTAAATTCTGTGTATAATTGTGTTAAAAATGTTTCATAGAAAGAAGATAATTCATATGTCGCTTATGGGTAGGGGGTCCAAACTGCTCGACGCTCGAGGATCGCTCGACGATCGTTCGGAAAATGCTCGTTTGAATTCTGCTCGGTTGTAAACGAGCAGAGCGGCTCGGATCGGTTTATAAACGAGCAGAGCACGAGCAAAGGGCCGCTCGCTCGATGCTCGCTCGGTTTTGCCGAATATATATTATATATATAATGTATAATATTTAAATACATATATTATATATATAATGTATAATATTTGAATATATATTATATATATTATGATATAATTTTAAATTGAAATAACATTTTATCTTTTAACTTTAATTAAAAGCCTTCACCTAATCACCTAAATCAAAACCTTCCTTCCCCCAAATCACAACTACATCCACTGATCCACAGCCCTACTCCAGCGCCTCCCCTTCATCCACAACCCCACTGTCGGCATCCCCTTCATCCACAACCCCACTGTCGGCATCCCCTTCATCCCAAGACAAGGACATCGGCATCCCCTTCATCCACAACCCCACTGTCGGCCGGCATCCACAACCCCGGCCCCACCGATGACGACAACCGACGGTAACTCTCCGGTCCTCACAACTCCGTCGGCCGTCATTCAAGATTTGAAGGTTAAGGTTAGATTTCTAAGTTTGTTTTTTGTTGATTTGTCTATATTAGATTCAAACCCAGTTTTTTTGATTCTCTGTATTTTTTGTTGTTTAAGAGTATGGAATTTGGGTATATTTCTACAAACTAAGTTTGTAATCCTTCAAATACAGTTAAATGTAATCCTTCAAACTAAGTTTGTTTTTTGTTTATTTGTCATATGTGTAGAATGTCTTCTAAAAAGAATCGAATGGAATTGAGACTTCTAATGTCGAGCTAAGTGACGGAGAAAGTGTCGAGCTAGTTGATGAACTGAAAGATAAGAATGATGTGTGTACAAAGAAGAGAAAGAATTCTTCTGATGTGCATCCACATTTTGCAGACATTGATGGTATGTACAAAGGAAAAATGGTGAAGAAAAACAGTGCATTCATTGTAAGCATAGCTATGTAGCAGGAAGCTCGAGTACAACAACAAGTCTTAAGCGACACCTCATAGATTGTTTGTATTACCAAAGATTGATTGGTAATAAGAAAGGTACTATTAATTTTGACTCAACTGGTAGTGATAATAAAACTGGTTTTGTCAATTTTGAGTCAACTGGGAGTTATAATCAAATGAAGTGCAGGGAAATAATTGCAAAATGATCATATCTCATGAGTTTCCTTTCTCATTTGTTGAGTATCACTGGTTTAATCAATTAATGAAGTATAATAATCCATTATATCAGAAAGTAAGTAGATCAACTATCACAAGAGATTGTATAAAAGTGGTGGATGGAGAACGGGAAAGGATAAAACAAGCTTTTGAAAAGGTTGGTATGATCTCACTTACAAGTGATTGTTGGACATCAAACCAGACTGTTGGTTACATATTTGACAGCTCACTTTGTTGATTCTGATTGGAAAATGCAAAAATATATAATTGGTTTTAATGAGCTTGCACCACCTCATAATGGTGAGTTTATATCAGATGCTATCTTAGAATGCCTTATTAATGGGGCATTCAAGATAAAGTTGGTACAATTACTCTAGATAACGCATCTAACAATGATAGGGCAACCACAATTTTAAGGCATAATTTCAAGGAAAGGAAAACTACACATCGAGGGATTGTTTTTCATGTTAGATGTTGTGCACATATCTTGAATTTGGTCGTGCAAGATGGATTAGAACTATTGAACCATGTCTTTCAAAAAATTAGAGAAGGTGTCAAGTATTTAAGAAAGTCTCCCCGTCGTCTATTGAAATTTGGTGAAATAGCTATAACTTTGGGTATCTCCACTCGTCGGTCTCTATGTACCGATGTAAAAACTAGGTGGAACTCAACACATCGAATGCTTGAGTCAGCTATGTAACCCCCGAAATTTCATTTAAAAGAAAAGAAAAAGAAAGTAAATAGAAAGAATATATGGGCAAAAGTGGAGGGAGATAAAGTGTACAAGGTACAAAACCTTATTTTTTTTAAGGTTTAAAGGGGCATGGCCGCCCATCCCTCCTTCACTATCTTCAATCGGCTGAAGGAAGAAAGAAGAGAGAGAAAGCTCTCGGTTCTAGAGAGAGAAAGAGGAGGAAGCAGCTGAAAAGGTGAGTTTTCTTTTATGAGTTCGGTTTCAGCTGGGTTTCGAGTTCTAAACCGAAGTTCTTGGTGATTTGTGTCTGTTCTCGGGACTTAGGAGCAGAATTCGAAGGTTGTCTCGGATTTGTAGTGAGCTACTGAAAGATTGTTTCAGGTGAGTTTCTAGGCCCCCTTTTTACTGGTTTTTAAATGTTTTGGGGCTGGAAAATGCATGTAAGTATGTTTTATAAATCTGGGTTTGGTGCCCGTATGATTTGAATGTATGAATGTATATGTTATGTTAAGTTTTTGCCTAGAATCATGTGAGCATGTTTAGAACTAGGCATTATGATGTTTGGGACTTGGAATGTGAATTAGACACATGAGCAGATTACTATTACGCCTAATAAGCCCACATAGTAGTAATGTGTCTGAAATTTGGACTTAGAATAATTAAGTACAAGCTAATGAGTCCAATAGTGCTTATACGTCCAAGGAAGTGCCTTAGAAATAGGCTAAGTGGGGTAATGTGTCCAAGCATGTAATATGTCCAACAGTCCTAAAACGCCCAGGCTTATAAGTCTGAAAATTTTACTAAGTATGAGGTGAAAAGTCTGGACCTTGGGCGTATGACCAGAGAAAATTTTCTAAGTGTAGGGTGAGAAGTCCAACAGGACTCATACGCCCAACAGGGTCATACGCCCAGACCCGAGAATTTTTCTAAGTGTAAGCTCAGAAGTCCAAGTGCTCATACGCCCATAGGATCAAACGCCCAACAGGCTCATACGCCTAACAGGGCTTATGCGCCAACACTTAGAATTTTTTTAGGAATTTCCTGGAAATCCGAATTTCGAGGTTTTGACCAGAGTTGACTAGGTTAATTAATGATGATGTTTTATGCATGTAATGATAATAAGGACTAACCCTTATTATTACTGACATTATTATCAGTGTATCATTATTGTTAACAATATTATTAATATTGTTAAGTATGGTATGACACGATGAAGAATGTTTAAGAATTAACGAAGTATTATCATTAATAAAGTGAAAGATTAATGATAAAGAAAAATGGAACGTAAAGTGAATGATAATGAATCCTTAATGAACGAATGAAAACGTGAGAGATTTGCAAGCGAAGTGTACCAAGTGCACGGTCCTAAATGCCACAAGCTCAACCGCGTGAGGTTCAGCTAATCTTTAAGAGTGCACGTAGAGGTTCCAGTCATGAGACTGACCTTCGTGTGGTACAGGTGTATAGTAGGTACCCACATAGTGGGGGTGTGGAATGTCATGGTTACCCACATAGTGGGGTGTAGTATGTCATGTTACCCACTTCGGTGGGGTGTAGTTACCCATTTCGGTGGGGGTGATGTTACCACACTTCGGTGGGGGTGTAGTTACCCACTTCGGTGGGGGTTTGTTACCCATTTCGGTGGGGGTGTAGTTACCCACTTCGGTGGGGGTGATTTTACCCATTTCGGTGGGGGTTGTAGCTACCCACTTCGGTGGGGGTGATGTTACCCATTTCGGTGGGGGTGTTGTTACCCGAGTTATGTTTAACTTCGGGGTGTGGCATGAGGCCAAACATATTTATGAGGTGAGCGACTTTGTATTGTAACAGACTCGGATGGAGTTCAATCTCTGTGATTGACTCGTACGGGATCTTTGTCGCGTATCCCGGTGCTGTGCTAGTCCACGGACATGAGTCGGGGATATTGCATGAGACAAGATCTAGATGAGAATGAGAATATGAAAGAAAGTCTTGCATGGTCTAGGGGTAATAGAGTGTCGGTCTATGGACTGAGAGCCATAGGGGCACCAGTATGTTAGAGTATGCCTTGTCGGCTCATGGGTATGAACCACGAGGGCAGAGAAGGGAGGTGACCCTTAGAGATTTGCATGCTTAACAAATGAAAGTTAAAGAACGAAAAATGATAGTAATGTATGGAGAGAACACAATGATAACGTATGAAATGGGATCCATGTCACTTGACCTCAAATCCTGGCTGTGTGCCATGAAGAGGGTAAAGTTGACTGGACCTAGATAAAAGTGAAAGATAGAGGATGCATGAAAGTAATGAACGTACTAATAAATGAATGAATGTAAGAATGAACGTAACGTACGTAAAGACGAATGTAACGAACGTATGAGTGAAAGTAAGAAACGCACGAACGAAAGCTAATGAATGAATGATGAAGATAATATAATATTATCTATGTGTATGTATGCTGTATGATTGTATGTATAAAAGAACGGTTTTTGGATGGAAAGTAAAGTATGTTTTATTATAAAACTAGAACTCACTCAGCAACGCTGACGTTTTATGTATTTTCCAGTTGGCAGGTATGTTGCTGAGGATGGCACGAGGTGACTACTCAGTTGTTGAGGCTGGCATCCATATTTTTGACATGTCAATGTATTTTGAAATGAAAAAGAATGTTTTAATGAAATAAATGACATGTTTTGTTATTAATGAATGTTTTTAATTCCGCTGCGAGTAAATATGTGTTCTAAAACGTTTTATGTGCGATGAATGACCAACTGTGAGGTGCCCGGGAACGGGGCCTTACAAGTTGGTATCAGAGCCAAAGTTTAAGTGAATTGGGTAAAATTTTTCAGAATAAACCTTAACTTAAACTGAGAATGGGACGGAAAGGGAAGGGATGCCAACTGAGTAGCTGCGTGCCATCAGGTATTTTCTTAGAGTTAACCAGCATTGTGTGCGCATGTTATGTGTTTATGTGTTACTGTTAGATTTAGATGCTAATATAGTCAGGACAGGTAATGCTCGGGTTGTGAAGAGTAGAGTACGTGGCTAATTACAACTGATCACCGTAATTAGGGACTTACTATACTTGACATGAACTGAGCTATTCCCTTGAATGATCGTGTTAATGTTTAAATCTTTCAGTGTAAGTTAGAGAATGGCCGGTGGTAGACCTTCTAAGGCTTCCCGTGGTGGAGGTAGTGACGGACGTGGTGTTGAACCACGAGCCACGAGCACGATCTAGGGTGAACAGGTGGTTCACGAGGAGCCGAAACACCTCAACCGGAGGTGGCGATGAGAGTGCTAACTTGAGAGCCTCGGTGAATGAGGCGGTAGTTGAAGAAGTGCATCAGGTCATGCAGACGATCCTACCGTCTGTAGTGACCAAGGTGGTAAAGGCTGTTAGAGAAGAAAACAGGAAGGGGTAGAACATCGGGCTCAAGAGACGGCCCGAGACTGAAACGGTTTTCTTCGATGACGAAGAGGAAGAAGAGCCTGCGCCGGAGACGGCACGAGGCTGTGATTATGGGGCGTTTCGGCGATGCAAACCCCCAACTTTTGATGGTAATGGCACTGCTGCCGCGGCTCATCGTTGGGTCAGAGGATGGAAGCGGTGCTGGAAATTAGTGAGTGCCGGGAAGATCAGAAAGTTAAGTTTGCCACTCATTCTTTCGTGGACTCAGCTTTGTGCTGGTGGTACAACATAGTCCAAGTTGAGGGTAGTCGGGCTATCGGAAGGATGAGATGGCCAGAGTTAAAGAGGTTAGTGATTGAGGAGTTCTGTCCTCACCGTGAGATGGACAAGGTAGAAAGGGAATTCCTGCAGTTAGAAGCAGGGACGATGGCGCATCAACAGTACACCACAAAGTTTAACGAGATGGCACGTCTGGTGCCGGATCAGGTGACTCCTCTATCCCGAAAGATAAAGCGGTATATTCAGGGTTTGCCAGATATTCGCAGGCACATGATCGCTGCCCGACCGAGTACGTTTAGGTCGACGGTAGATTTGGCGGGGGTTATACGATGAAAGATCGATGGTGGTGACAGAAGCTAGCAAGAAAGGAGAAGGCGATCGGGATTGGAACGGGAAGCGATTGGAACGTGGCAAAGTCTCCAAGTAAAAAAGGTGCACGGGTGGAGATCAGTGTAGTCATAACTGAGACGGGGTCGGAAAGGTGTGACAAGTGGGACACAAGCACCCCGGGGAATGTAGACTGGGACCAATGTCTGTTTCCGTTGTGGTAGGACCGGATGTGGCGAAGAACTGCGGTATGGGGAGGTGTTATTCTTGTGGGGAGGAAGGTCACATGAGCAGGGATTGTGAGAAGCCAAGGCGGAAGGTTCGGGAGTGAAGAAGGATGGAAGAGAAGGACGGAGGGAAACGCAGCAACTACACGATGACGCGGGAGGAGGCTAGGGTGAACCCCGATGTTACGTCAGGTATGTTTCTAGTCATTAACCTTTAGCCTTTGTGTAGTTTGATTATGGCTCTGGTTTCATTCCGCCTGCCTTTTTGTGATAAGTTGCATGAATAGGAATAAAGATATGTCATTCACTTAGGAGCCTATAGGTAAGTCTACTAGATTCCCAGTGCGCTAAAGGACCCCCGCAATAGATTTGAGAGAGCGCTTTGTTTTTCTGTTAAACCATCCCTGATAGACGTAGGTGGATAGACGTACACCTCCGGGTGAATCGAATAGTAACTTATGAGGCAAGCACCAAGTGCTGCAAAAGAGATGGATTGATTGGTGGTGCCCGATAAAATTTCGGTGCCGATCTGCGACAATGGATTATGATGAAGGCTTCACCGGGAAGGATGTAACGATCGGAAGAGAACGAAACAAAGAAAAGGAACACCGATGACCCTTCGATTAGAGATTACTATTAGTGGGTTCACTAGGTTACCTGATGCCCTAGGGGATTGCGTGATGCAATTAAGAATTTATGTCACCTGTTGTCTAAGGACAATTTCAGCCTTTGAGTGGTTCATTGAACGGCAATTACGATAGTTTCGACGTTGTAACAAACAGTAGAATGGGAGGTTGAAAGTAAAGGAAAGCTAAATTTGGATTGAGTCACCAAATAAGCCGAATTGTCTTTCTTGTCAGTGTTTGGTGCCAAAGGGTCATTACTCATACGTAAAGAACATCAGATAAGGGCTAGCAACTATACGCAAGTTGATGGCCGTTTTTCATTCAAGCATTAAGCTGAGGGTCTCAGTGATGCTCTGAAGCTCAATGATTATGACGCCGAGACTTTGCTCGGATATGTGATGATTCTTTTAATCGTAGTGACCCACTCTACATGGCATGTTTGAGGTCGCAGGTGCTGGCAAATAATCATTGATCAGTATGCATGGGTTGCCAATGCAGAATAGTCAAAGATAGACCAGAAATCGGATGTCGATAAATGATGTAGAGCGATTGAATTCCAGATGAGAGACTGGAAGAAGAGGTGAAACAGTATTGCCATAAGGGATTAAGGAACAACAGTTTCGGGGACGAAACCCCTTAAGGGGGGTAGACTTGTAACACCCCGAAATTTCATAAAAGAAAAAAAAAAAGTAAATATAAAGATAGATAATGGCAAAAGTGGAGGGGATAAAGTGTACAGGTACAAAACCTTATTTTTTTAAGTTTAAAGGGGCATGGCCGCCCATCCCTCCTTCTCTATCTTCAATCGGCTGAAAGAAGAAGAAAGAAGAAGAGAGACTCTCGTTCTAGAGAGAGAAAGAGGAGGAAGCAGCTGAAAGGTGAGTTTTCTTTTATATGAGTTCGGTTTCAGCTGGGTTTCGAGTTCTAAACCGAAGTTCTTGGTGATTTGTGTCTGTTCTCGGGACTTAGAGCAGAATTCGAAGGTGTGTCTCGATTTGTAGTGAGCTACTGAAAGATTGTTTCAGGTGAGTTTCTAGGCCCCCTTTTTACTGGTTTTTAAATGTTTTGGGGCTGGAAAATGCATGTAAGTATGTTTTTATCTGGGTTTGGTGCCCGTATGATTGAATGTATGAATGTATATGTTTATGTTAAGTTTTTGCCTAGAATCATGTGAGCATGTTTAGAACTAGGCATTATGATGTTTGGGACTTGGAATGTGAATTAGACACATGAGCAGTACTAATACGCCTAATACCCACATAGTAGTAATGTGTCTGAAATTTGACTTAGAATAATTAAGTACAAGCTAATGAGTCCAATAGTGCTTATACGTCCAAGGAAGTGCCTTAGAAATAGGCTAAGTGGGGTAATGTGTCCAAGCATGTAATATGTCCAACAGTCCTAAAAACGCCCAGGCTTATAAGATGAAAATTTTACTAAGTATGAGGGTGAAAAGTCTGGACCTTGGTCGTATGACCAGAGAAAATTTTCTAAGTGTAGGGTGAGAAGTCCACAGGACTCATACGCCCAACAGGGTCATACGCCCAGACAAGAATTTTTCTAAGTGTAAGCTCAGAAGTCCAACAGGGTTCATACGCCCAACAGATCAAACGCCCAACAGGGCTCATACCCTAACAGGCTTATGCGCCCAACACTTAGAATTTTTTTAGGAATTTCCTGGAAATCCGAATTTCAAGGTTTTGACCAGAGTTGACTAGGGTTATTAATGATGATGTTTTATGCATGTAATGATAATAAATGACTAACCCTTATATTACTGACATTATATCAGTGTAATTTATTGTTAACAATATTATTATATTGTTATGTATGGTATGACACGATGAAGAATGTTTAAGAATTAACGAAGAAGTATTATCATTAATAAAGTGAAAGATTAATGATAAAGAAAAATGGGACGTAAAGTGTGATAATGAATCCTTAATGAACGATGAAAACGTGAGAGATTTGCAAGCGAAGTGTACCAAAGTGCACGGTCCTAAATGCCACAAGCTCAACCGCGTGAGGTTCAGCTAATCTTTAAGAGTGCACGTAGAGGTTCCAGTCATGAGACTGACCTTCGTGTGGTACACGGTGTATAGTAGGTACCCACATAGTGGGGGTGTGGAATGTCATGGTTACCCACATAGTGGGGGTGTAGTATGTCATGTTACCCACTTCGGTGGGGGTAGTTACCCATTTCGGTGGGGGTGATGTTACCCACTTCGGTGGGGGTGTAGTTACCCACTTCGGTGGGGGTGATGTTACCCATTTCGTGGGGGTGTAGTTACCCACTTCGGTGGGGGTGATGTTACCCATTTCGATGGGGGGTTAGCTACCCCTTCGGTGGGGGTGATGTTACCCATTTCGGTGGGGTGTTGTTACCCGAGTTATGTTTAACTTCGGGGGTGTGGCATGAGGCCAAACATATTTATGAGGTGAGCGACTTGTGTTGCAACAGACTCGGATGGAGTTCAATCTCTGTGATTGACTCGTACGGGATCTTTGTCGCGTATCCCGGTGCTGTGCTAGTCCACGGACATGAGTCGGGGATATTGCATGAGACAAGATCTAGATGAGAATGAGAAATGAAAGAAAGTCTTGCACGGTCTAGGGTAATAGAGTGTCGGTCTATGGACTGAGAGCCATAGGGGCACCAGTATGTTAGAGTATGCCTTGTCGGCTCATGGGTATGAACCACGAGGGCAGAGAAGGGAGGTGACCCTTAGAGATTTGCATGCTTAACAAATGAAAGTTAAAGAACGAACGAATGATAGTAATGAACGAGGAACACAATGATAACGTATGAAATGGGATCCATGTCACTTGACCTCAGTAATCCTGGCTGTGTGCCATGAAGAGGTAAAGTTTGACTGGACCTAGATAAAGTGAAAGATAGAGGATGCATGAAAGTAATGAACGTACTAATAAATGAAGAACGTAAGAATGAACGTAACGTATGTAAAGACGAATGTAACGAACGTATGAGTGAAAGTAAGAAACGCACGAACGAAAGCTAATGATGAATGATGAAGATAATAATAATATTATCTATGTGTATGTATGCTGTATGATTGTATGTATAAAAGAACGTTTTTTGGATGGAAAGTAAAGTATGTTTTATTATAAAACTAGAACTCACTCACTCAACGCTGACGTTTTTGTATTTTCCAGTTGGCAGGTATGTTGCTGTGATGGCACGAGGTGACTACTCAGTTGTTGAGGCTGGCATCCATTTTTGACATGTCAATGTATTTTGAAATGAAAAAGAATGTTTTAATGAAATAAATGACATGTTTTTGTTATTAATGAATGTTTTTAAATTCCCTGCGAGTAAATATTGTTCTAAAAAACTTTTATGTGCGATGAATGACCACTGTGAGGTGCCCGGGAACGGGGCCTTACAAGTTGGTATCAGAGCCAAAGTTTAAGTGAATTGGGTAAAATTTTTCAGAATAAACCTTAACTTAAACTGAGAATGGGACGGAAAGGGAAGGGATGCCAAACTGAGTAGCTGCGTGCCATCAGGTATTTTCTTAGAGTTAACCAGCATTGTGTGCGCATGTATGTGTTTATGTGTTACTGTTAGATTTAGATTTAATATAGTCAGGACAGGTAATGCTCGGGGTGTGAAGAGTAGAGTAAGTGGCTAATTACAAGTGATCACCGTAATTAGGGACTTACTATACTTGACATGAACTGAGCTATTTTTGAGTAGAGTAAGTGGCTAATTACAAGTGATCACCGTAATTAGGGACTTACTATACTTGACATGACTGAGCTATTCCCTTGAATGACCGTGTTATGTTTAAATCTTCAGTGTAAGTTAGAGAATGGCCGATGGTAGACCTTCTAAGGCTTCCCGTGGTGGAGGTAGTGACGGACGTGGTGTTGAACCACGAGCCACGAGAGCACGATCTAGGGTGGAACAGGTGGTTCACGAGGAGCCCAAAACACCTCAACCGGAGGTGGCGATGAGAGTGCTAACTTGAGAGCCTCGTGAATGAGGCGGTAGTTGAAGAAGTGCATCAGGTCATGCAGACGATCCTACCGTCTGTAGTGACCAAGGTGGTAAAGGCTGTTAGAGACGAGGAAAGACAGGAAAGGGGTAGAACATAGGGCTCAAGGAGACGGCCCGAGACTGAAACGGTTTTCTTCGATGACGAAAGGAAGAAGAGCCTGCGCCGGAGACGGCACGAGGCTGTGATTATGGGCGTTTCGGCGATGCAAACCCCCATCTTTTGATGGTAATGGCACTGCTGCCGCGGCTCATCGTTGGTCAGAGAGATGGAAGCGGTGCTGGAAATTAGTGAGTGCCGGGAAGATCAGAAAGTTAAGTTTGCCACTCATTCTTTCGTGGACTCAGCTTTGTGCTGGTGGGACAACATAGTCCAAGTTGAGGGTAGTCGGGCTATCGGAAGGATGAGATGGCCAGAGTTAAAGAGGTTAGTGATTGAGGAGTTCTGTCCTCACCGTGAGATGGACAAGGTAGAAAGGGAATTCCTGCAGTTAGAAGCGGGGACGATGACGCATCAACAGTACACCACAAAGTTTAACGAGATGGCACGTCTGGTGCCGGATCAGGTGACTCCTCTATCCCGAAAGATAAAGCGGTATATTCAGGGTTTTCCAGCAGATATTCGCAGGCACATGATCGCTGCCCGACCGAGTACGTTTAGGTCGACGGTAGATTTGGCGGGAAGGTTATACGATGAAAGATCGATGGGGTGACAGAAGCTAGCAAGAAAGGAGAAGGCGATCGGGATTAGAACGGGAAGCGATTGGAACGTGGCAAAGTCGCTCCAAGTAACAAAGGTGCACGGTGGATGATCAGCGTGTAGTCATAACTGAGACGGGGTCGGAAAGGTGTGACAAGTGTGGACACAAGCACCCCGGGGAATGTAGACTGGGGACCAATGTCTGTTTCCGTGGTGGTAGGACCGGACATGTGGCGAAGAACTGCGGTATGGGGAGGTGTTATTCTTGTGGGGAGGAAGGTCACATGAGCAGGGATTGTGAGAAGCCAAGGGCGGAAGGTTCGGGAGTGAAGAAGGCTGGAAGAGAAGGACGGAGGGCAAACGCAGCAACTACACGATGACACGGGAGGAGGCTAGGGTGAACCCCGATGTTACGTCAGGTATGTTTCTAGTCAATTAACCTTTAGCCTTTGTGTAGTTTGATTATGGCTCTGGTTTCATTCCTGCTGCCTTTTTGTGATAAGTTGCATGTTAGGAATAGAAAGATATGTCATTCGACTTAGGAGCTACTATAGGTAAGTCTACTAGATTACCCAGTGCGCTAAAGGACCCTGCAATAGATTTGAGAGAGCGCTTGTTTTTCTGTTAGACCATCCCTGATAGACGTAGGTGGATAGACGTACACCTCCGGGTGAATCGAATAGTAACTTATGAGGCAAGCACCAAGTGCTGCAAAAGAGATGGATTGATTGGTGGTGCCCGATAAAATTTCGGTGCCGATCTGCGACAATGGATTATGATGAAGGCTTCACCGGGAAGGATGTACGACGATCGGAAGAGAACGGAAACAAAAGAAGAAGGAACACCGATGAGCCCTTCGATGTAGAGATTACTATTAGTGGGTTCACTAGGTTACCTGATGCCCTAGGGGATTGCGTGATGCAATTAAGAAATTTATGTCACCTGTTGTCTAAGGAACAATTTCAGCCTTTGAGTGGTTCATTGAACGGCAACGTACGATAGTTGTAACAAACAAGTAGAATGGGAGGTTGAAAGTAAAGGAAAGAGCTAAATTTGGATTGAGTCACCAAATAAGCCGAATTGTCTTTCTTGTCAGTTTTGGGTTGCCAAAGGGTCATTACTCATACGTAAAGAACATCAGATAAGGGCTAGCAACTATACGCAAGTTGATGGCCGTGTTTTTCAAGCATTAAGGCTGAAGGGTCTCAGTGATGCTCTGAAGCTCAATGATTATGACGCCGAGACTTTGCTCGGATATTGTGATGATTCTTTTAATCGTAGTGACCGCACTCTACATGGCATGTTTGAGGTCGCAGGTGCTGGTCAAATAATCATTGATCAGTATGCATGGGTTGCCAATGCAGAATAGTCAAAGATAGACCAGAAATCGGATGTCGATAAATGATTGAGCGATTGAATTCCAGAT
This sequence comes from Flaveria linearis, assembly GCA_024085815.1. Taxonomy (NCBI): domain Eukaryota; kingdom Viridiplantae; phylum Streptophyta; class Magnoliopsida; order Asterales; family Asteraceae; genus Flaveria; species Flaveria linearis. Next base: position 24,521,677 of record CM044013.1, on the reverse strand, counting down.
GAGAGACTGGAAGAAGAGGTGAAACAGTATTGCCATAAGGATTAAGGAACAACAGGTTTCGGGGACGAAACCCCTTTAAGGGGGGTAGACTTGTAACACCCCGAAATTTCATTTAAAAGAAAGAAAAAGAAAAGTAAATCGAAAGAATAGATAATGGGCAAAAGTGGAGGGGGATAAAGTGTACAAGGTACAAAACCTTATTTTTTTTAAGGTTTAAAGGGGCATGGCCGCCCATCCCTCCTTCACTATCTTCAATCGGCTGAAAGGAAGAAAGAAGAGAGAGAAAGCTCTCGGTTCTAGAGAGAGAAAGAGGAGGAAGCAGCTGAAAAGGTGAGTTTTCTTTTATATGAGTTCGGTTTCAGCTGGGTTTCGAGTTCTAAACCGAAGTTCTTGGTGATTTGTGTCTGTTCTCGGGACTTAGGAGCAGAATTCGAAGGTGTGTCTCGGATTTGTAGTGAGCTACTGAAAGATTGTTTCAGGTGAGTTTCTAGGCCCCCTTTTTACTGGTTTTTAAATGTTTTGGGGCTGGAAAATGCATGTAAGTATGTTTTATAAAATCTGGGTTTGGTGCCCGTATGATTTGAATGTATGAATGTATATGTTTATGTTAAGTTTTTGCCTAGAATCATGTGAGCATGTTTAGAACTAGGCATTATGATGTTTGGGACTTGGAATGTGAATTAGACACATGAGCAGATTACTAATACGCCTAATAAGCCCACATAGTAGTAATGTGTCTGAAATTTGGACTTAGAATAATTAAGTACAAGCTAATGAGTCCAATAGTGCTTATACGTCCAAGGAAGTGCCTTAGAAATAGGCTAAGTGGGGTAATGTGTCCAAGCATGTAATATGTCCAACAGTCCTAAAACCCAGGCTTATAAGTCTGAAAATTTTACTAAGTATGAGGGTGAAAAGTCTGGACCTTGGTCGTATGACCAGAGAAAATTTTCTAAGTGTAGGGTGAGAAGTCCAACAGGACTCATACGGCCAACAGGGGTCATACGCCCGACCCGAGAATTTTTCTAAGTGTAAGCTCAGAAGTCCAACAGGGCTCATACGCCCACAGGATCAAACGCCCAACAGGGCTCATACGCCTAACAGGGCTTATGCGCCCAACACTTAGAATTTTTTAGGAATTTCCTGGAAATCCGAATTTTGAGGTTTTGACCAGAGTTGACTAGGGTTAATTAATAATGATGTTTTATGCATGTAATGATAATAAATGACTAACCCTTATTATTACTGACATTATTATCAGTGTATCATTATTGTTAACAATATTATTAATATTGTTAAGTATGGTATGACACGATGAAGAATGTTTAAGAATTAACGAAGAAGTATTATCATTAATAAAGTGAAAGATTAATGATAAAGAAAAATGGGACGTAAAGTGAATGATAATGAATCCTTAATGAACGAATGAAACGTGAGAGATTTGCAAGCGAAGTGTACCAAAGTGCACGGTCCTAATGCCACAAGCTCAACCGCGTGAGGTTCAGCTAATCTTTAAGAGTGCACGTAGAGGTTCCAGTCATGAGACTGACCTTCGGTGTGGTACACGGTGTATAGTAGGTACCCACATAGTGGGGGTGTGGAATGTCATGGTTACCCACATAGTGGGGGTGTAGTATGTCATGTTACCCACTTCGATGGGGTGTAGTTACCCATTTCGGTGGGGGTGATGTTACCCACTTCGTGGGGGTGTAGTTACCCACTTCGGTGGGGGTGATGTTACCCATTTCGGTGGGGGTGTAGTTACCCACTTCGGTGGGGTGATGTTACCCATTTCGGTGGGGGTGTAGCTACCCACTTCGGTGGGGGTGATGTTACCCATTTCGGTAGGGGTGTTGTTACCCGAGTTATGTTTAACTTCGGGGGTGTGGCATGAGGCCAAACATATTTATGAGGTGAGCGACTTTGTGTTGCAACAGACTCGGATGGAGTTCAATCTCTGTGATTGACTCGTACGGGATCTTTGTCGTGTATCCCGGTGTTGTGCTAGTCCACGGACATGAGTCGGGGATATTGCATGAGACAAGATCTAGATGAGAATGAGAAATATGAAAGAAAGTCTTGCACGGTCTAGGGGTAATAGAGTGTCGGTCTATGGACTGAGAGCCATAGGGGCACCAGTATGTTAGAGTATGCCTTGTCGGCTCATGGGTATGAACCACGAGGGCAGAGAAGGGAGGTGACCCTTAGAGATTTGCATGCTTAACAAATGAAAGTTAAAGAACGAACGAATGATAGTAATGAACGGAGGAACACAATGATAACGTATGAAATGGGATCCATGTCACTTGACCTCAGTAATCCTGGCTGTGTGCCATGAAGAGGGTAAAGTTTGACTGGACCTAGATAAAAGTGAAAGATAGAGGATGCATGAAAGTAATGAACGTACTAATAAATGAAATGAACGTAAGAATGAACGTAACGTATGTAAAGACGAATGTAACGAACGTATGAGTGAAAGTAAGAAACGCACGAACGAAAGCTAATGAATGAATGATGAAGATAATAATAATATTATCTACGTGTATGTATGCTGTATGATTGTATGTATAAAAGAACGGTTTTTGGATGGAAAGTAAAGTATGTTTTATTATAAAACTAGAACTCACTCAGCAACGCTGACGTTTTATGTATTTTCCAGTTGGCAGGTATGTTGCTGAGGATGGCACGAGGTGACTACTCAGTTGTTGAGGCTGGCATCCATATTTGACATGTCAATGTATTTTGAAATGAAAAAGAATGTTTTAATGAAATAAATGACATGTTTTTGTTATTAATGAATGTTTTAAATTCCGCTGCGAGTAAATATGTTCTAAAACGTTTTATGTGCGATGAATGACCAACTGTGAGGTGCCCGGAACGGGGCCTTACAAGCTATTCACTACAAACAGGCTTTTCAAGGATATGCATTGAGAGATTCCAACTTCATATGGTCCCCTACAGTTGATGAGTGGACAAGAGCCGAAAAGTTTGCAAGCTTCTTGAAGTTTTTTTAAAAGCTACTAATTTGTTTTCAGGTACATCATATCCGACTTCAAACTTGTTTCTTACTGAAAATTTTAAAGTGAAAAAAGAGATAAGTAATGCATTTATATCAGATGATTCTTTTTTGGCGGAGATGAGTGTATCGATGTATGAGAATTTTGAAAAGTATTGGGGGGAAATTGGGGTGCTTATGTCTATTGCATCCATTTTAGATCCCCGTTTTAAGTTGGTGTCAGTTGATTGGACTTTTGAGAGGTTGTATCCGGTAGAGGAGCGCGAGATTCGGGTTCAAGATGTCACTAGCAAGTTAAAAACTCTTTTTCAAAAGTATTTCAATGCATTTAAGGCATCTAAGGTGGTCACAAGTTGCTCAAAGGACTCATCTTCTTTTAGTGAACAAATTTACCCGGAGATGATTTTTTAACATACCTCAAATCAAGACCAATCAAGACCGGACAAAAAACTGAACTTGAGTTGTATCTAGAAGAGCCTAATTATACATGTGAGGAGTCAAAGTTTGATGTGTTGAAATGGTGGAGTCATTATTCAAGCAAGTTCCCCGTTTTAAGTAAAACGACTAAAGATATTTTTGGCATCCCGATCACAACCGTGGCTTCTGAATCGGCTTTTAGTGCTGGGGGGCGTATATTGGATGACTACAGAAGCTCTCTTACAAAGGATATGGTTGAACTTCTTGTTTGTGGAAGCGATTGGTTAAAGGCCATCTCAAAAACAACCATACAAACATTGGAAGTAAGTTTATATTCATATTTTTCTTCGTTTCTACTATATACTTAAAACTAATATTATCTTTTTAATGTCTAGAAATCTGCAAAAGAAGAAGAAAAATTGGAGATTGATGTTTTAATTCCAGATGAGTGTGGTAACAACTAATAGTTATGAAAGGTATATTCTATAAAACCTTATATATACATTGTCAATAATATTGAAGCCTACGATATATACTATTATGTTTAGTCTAAAATGTTTAATTAAACGTTGCTATTGGCTTTTTTAGGTGGACATGGAAATGATCGTGAAAATCATCATTGGTGGACTTTTTGAAGATTAGTTGTATTGTCTTTCTAAGAATTTTAAGTTTGACTTATAACTTAATGTGTTTGAATTTATATTTTGTGTAACTTTTATTTCGTATGGTTTTTTGTTAACTTGTTAGGTTTGTTATTGGAACTTGAAACTCTTGAATGAATGAAAAACCGAGCTAAACGGAGCCGGTATGTATTTTGTTATGCTAAATTTGTTATAAAACCGAGCAAAACTGAGCGAAACCGAGCTGCTCTGTTAAATTCGATCCGAGCACGAGCATGACTTTTCCGCTCGCTTTTATAAATTCGATCCGATCCGATCGGCTCGATTTTAAATCCGAGCGATTTCGAGCATACCTTCGCTCGAATCGGATCGGCTCGTGAACAGCCCTACTTATGGGAGTATTAAGGAGGTTAAAGAAAGCATGAAGATACACTCGAAGAGAGTGTGATTTTTATTTCCAAACAAGAATAGGCCATTGAAATTCCCACCCGAATTCATACAATTATAAAAGTAGAATAGTTATTGTTAAGTGCTATCAATTTTCACTAGGAGCCAATCTAGTGAAAGGTTCTTTAACAATGAAACACCAAGGACAAGCAACTTATTTGGAGTCGATTCCAAATACCTTTAAGTGTGGGATTAGAAAAGTCAAAACCACTTTCTTTCCAAATATTTTTTTTTTCATCAGTACTGCTTATATATATAGAAAGAGAGAGTCATTTCCTTCTCTAACAAAATTTACCCCCCCCCCCCTTTTCGTAGTTCGGTTCAAATTCCGGCACTGAATTTCTATCTTTATGGTTGCACTTATTACATAGACTAGTGGGGAACCCGAGTTGTATGACGGGATAAGATCTTTATATTTTATGAGTTTTACTTGTTATTTTTTAAACATTCTTATGTACTGCCATATACTTCCCATAGTTAATACGTTTGATGTCATATATTTCATTGAAGCAATCACAAATAATAGAAAAATCACATAAACAAAATTTCTGGCAAAATTCCTTCATGACAGGCGTGGTGGTTTCTTGTTGTGCAATTTTCAAATTAATTAGCTAACACAACTAACATTTTACTTTACCGTTAGTATTATCAAATTGTCCGAATATTTCTTCTTAATTCATTTCATGCATAAAGACCACAATGGTGTTGTCATGTATCAGCAAAATATTTTGAGGAATAATCGTGGACGTAGACTTGGTTTGATGAATGTGTGTTAGAAATTGCAACGTTTTATCATTTTGGATATGTCACCTTAAAAATAGAAAAAGTGATAAATGGTTTAATAATTAAAAGCCTAGGTCATTGGTTTCTCACCGATCTAGAACATGAGTTTTAGGTAGTCATTACTCTACCCATAAATTCATTGAAGTTACTACCCTAGATCATAGTCGATATTCACTGGCCTAAACTCACAAAATATGAGAGAGTTGAGATGTAAGCGAAAATCATAAATATCAACATGATTAAAATTATTAAATAGTATTTTATTAATTGAAATGTCATAAATATCAAAATTATCAAAACTATTAAATAATATAATATCTTATTAAGTGAAATGTAATTTATATCAAATTATCAAAACTATTACATAATATAATATCTTATTAAGTGAAATGTCATTTATATCAAAATTATGAAATAACATAAATACCCCTAGTATGTCTTAAATTTATTAAAGTTTCATTTTTACCCATGAAAAGATGCATTATAAGGTATAAGATAATTATAAATAATCGGTGGGTTTTGTTAGGACCGTGTACGTATGGAGTACTAACTGATTCAACGTGAAACTAGATCAAATAGTGCGGAATCCTATTTGATTGGCGATCCAATCAGGGAGAACGTTAATCCGATCAAAACTAACGATTAGAATACGTTAATAATTGATTAGAAGTGATCAGAAACGTTCTATGAAGTTGGAAGGAACTCTCTGGACGAACAGGAAAGGCTAGGTTAAGAATTCTCGAAGTGTTACGTTTTTCCACAAATTAAGTGGTATTTATAGGTTACAGGTTTCATTCGTACGACTGAGCCATGCGTATGGCTCAGTCGTGCAACTGAGTCGTACGATTGATTCATTCGTACGACTGAGTCAGTCTTATGACTCAATCGTGCGTATGGCTCAATCACCTGGTTCAGTCGTGCGACTGGCCCATTCGCATGGTCCAATCATACGACTGAATCATGAGACTTAGTTAAACATATTCCTGAACCTTTAACGATATAGAACTATGTCTAAGAACTGTAAACCTATATAATATGTTCACATAAGCGTGTAATAATCAATCATATGAATAGATATAACATTCAATAATCAATAGACATTCAACGAAGAGTTTTCATTACATATATCAACATTACATCTGTGTAACAAATGAAAGTCAATTACATTTAAGCTCACTAGAACGAGAACTAGGGACATGTGTACCAACAAACTCCCCCTTAGACCTAGTTCTATCTATTCTTTGACCTCCTTTCTAAACTCTTCAAACCTTTTGACTCTTTCTTCTTTAGAAACCCCAGCATGAATATTAAGTGCAAAGCATAAGCGTATGACATGTTGAAACTGAAGTGCTTGCACTATATCCTGCGTATCAAAAAACAATGGCCACTTGTACAATGTATAAACATCAGAAGGCAAGTTTATGAGCCACATTAGGTCAAACACCCTTATTATATCCACAGTTCCCTCCCTATCCAAACAATGACGGCTTCTCCTGCGCGCCAGTCATAGTACCACCATTCGAAATGGGGTGTAAAGTCTTGTGGCATCTCCCTCAAAGGTATACGAGACATCGTGCGCGGAGGGTGCCATTTCAAGAATATCTTTGGTCTGCCAGTAATGGGATAACCTCAGTTCTTCTGATATACCTCGTCGCCTGTTGAGGTTTGAAGTTAACCCATATGGTAAGATATTCTCTTTTCAGTGCAGCCTCAAACCATCCTGACATCTTCTTCGAGTCGGCGTATAGCAGCTTTAGGCGTGCCAGCTGGTTGAGCTCAAAACCGAGGAGAGTCTTTAGATCATATGGAAATCAAAAGTTATCCCCCTCTCCCTCTTTACTGCATAGACGTTAAGATCCTCGAAGTATGCCCACGCTATGATCTTTTCTGACACCTTCAGATGTTTCTTCACTTTGTAGAGCTTGGTGTAGGTACTTGGCTTTGCTGCAGCGCGCTGGGCTCAGATCTCTGAGAAGCAAGCCGCCCATTCAGCCTTTCTGATATCTACATCGGCGTCCGAGGCTGGGGCTTGACTTGTTGATGCACCTGCTTCTTTTTCCTTCTGATTCAGCTTCTCCAGTGTATCACTGCCGAGAGTACTACCCAAATCGGGAGACAAATTTCCCTCTCGGTCAGGGTATTCTGGATAATGCGGGTTGTAACGTCTTCAATCTCGATTTCATCTATGTCTTTCAACTCCTCGTCACTAGCCACATCAAAAGTAGGAGCATCCTTGACTATCTCTCCGGATTCAGCCGGAATATTTTAGCGAGTTGCTCGTTAGTGAGATCGTGAATTATTTCTCCTTCTTCAGGAGTATAACTCACAAACCTCCTAACTATCCCTTGCAGATCAAGTATCATAGTCAATTGCGACTTGATCTGCTGTAAGTGAGCAACATCGTGCTCATCTTACTGATATGTTGGATCTGCTTGATTTAAACATGTAGCACAGCAATAGTTAGTATGTAATCAAGATAATCAAACACTGAATAATAAAATATGTACATTAATTACATAACATCAATTGATGATTTTAAGTAAAAAGTTTAATAAAATATAACATCTAATCTTTACTTTTGCCTTGAATCATGGCCGGGTATTCTGCAGATGGAGAGGTAGGTGAGGCAAACGATGATGCTCCTTGGTCTTGTCTCTTCTTTGTTTTTTGCTCTTGACCATGAGCAGCGGCAGATGCAGCTGCATCTCGTTCATCGTCCTCATCATCATCCTGCCTACCTCTTGCTTCATTACCACTCATATCATCTTCATCATCACTTTCATCATCTTCATCATCATCTCCATCATCATCTCCTTCACCAAGCTTCAGAGGCTAATCCTTGGATCCTTTGAGTTGGAGCATGATCTTCTTGTTTGCAGCCTCCAACTCCTCCAGCTTCTTGGCAGACTCCTCCTTATGCTCTTGGAGTTTGGCGATTGCTCTGCCTGCTGTGAGATCTACTAAGCTTGGGAAGCATTAAGCTCCACCAGCTGACGTAGCTGTGCAGTCTTCTCCTCATCAGCGGCTAACAGCTTTAGCACCATCCTATTCAGTGCTGACAGTTGTTCCTCTACCCCAATGAGGGGTAGAGTAGATCCGGTGGGATATGTGGAAGGGCTGGCTTGGTGGCTGGTGGTTGTTGCAGTGGTTGTGGTGAATATGGGGGTGGAGTATGAATAGGTGGAGAGGTATGGGGGGTGTCTGTGGTAGGTGGAGTAGTGGTGGTAGGTGGCGTAGTGGTGGTAGGTAGTGTAGTGGTAGAGGTGGTGGAGGTAGAAATCAGTGTGAACCTCCGTCTCTTCGGCTTCATCCCATGGGGCTGAGCCATCCTCTTCCTCCGAGTCCCTCTTGACCAGGAGGCTCCCCCTTGGCTACTGGGCTGGTCTGGGGTGTATGATGGATCTGAAATAGCCTCCCCAGACCCGCCCGGACGTCCACCAACCGTCCTAATCCCCCTCTCGGTGGCAACCACCGGCTGCCTACCGTCCAGTCAGCGGCTCCTCGTCCGACTCCTCCTCTTCATCAGGCTGGAAGTCCTGATGGAACCTCGCAGTCTCTAAATCACCTTGTGGAGATGGTGGAGATGTAACTTCAGAAGTAGTGGTCTGAGTATGAGAAGGACCTGTATCTCCACCATCACCATTATCATCATCATCAAAGTCATCATCAGGTAAAACTATCTGCTCTGTATCAGAATCACTATTGTCGTGGCGCCACTTCCTCTTCGCTGGCGCCACATAGTATTCACAGGCCAGATGCCCAAAAAGACTCCTTACCGGGGCTTTACCTGCTTACCCCGGTACACCCTCATCCTCCCGAGAGTGGTGTCATCCATCACCTCGAGGACAACAACATCCTCCTTCTCCTTGGGCAGCGAGGGGAGCTTCTGATCTATAATCATCTGCAGAAAGCGTGGGTATATGCAGAAGCTTTCTTTCCCCTTCGCCTCAATGTTCTCCACCATGTAGGTGAAGATCATCCTTGAAAAGCTGAATGGATGATTCAGCACCAACGCCACGTAGGCGTTCTACATCTAGTCGGAGAGCTCGTCAAAGCCACCCTTCCTTGAGGCGATGCATCTCAGCAGTACATGGGCTAAGTGTTTGAACTGGGGGCATAAGTTTCTCTTGTTGAGCATACTTGCATTGATGTCCCCCGAGTACTTAGCCCTCATGAAGCAACCTCGAACAGTAAGGGGATGTAATCGAGTGGGGCAGTCAGTATCATCCCCGAACTCTAACACTGTCCTGATATCCTCTCTGATATCTCTATGGCCTCCCCAAATATGGAACTCCTGATACGATGGGGCTCAGAGGACCTGTCAACTACTGCGCTTTCCTAGAAAGCCTGCTGTACTGATCTGTAGGGTGTGCACTGTGTCGAGATAGCTCGGAATATCCTCGATCGACGTAGAAAAGAGATAATGCCAGCAAACTCCGCAGCATTGCGGGATGAGAGATCAAGATGAGCACAGATGTTGTGCTTAGTACTCATCATCCACCGACTCGCCATCTGTGACACAAAGTAAATAAACATTAGTACGTGTCAAAGAATACCAGTTTTGTTCCATGAACTTGAAAATTTTGTTCAGTCGTGCGACTGAGCTGAGCGACTAAGATCTAGTCGTGCGAATGAGCTGTGCAATTGAGATCTAGTCGTGCGAATGAGCTGTGCGACTGAGTTCTAGTCGTGCGAATGATCTCATACGTACGACTGAGTCATACGACTGGACTTAGTCGTATGTTCTCTCATGCGTTTACCTCAGTCGTGCGACTGAGCTCATACGTATGGTTCAGTCGTGCGATTGAACCATTCGTCCATCTCAGTCATGCGGTTGAGCCATTCGCATAGCTCAGTCGTGCGATTGAAGTTCATCAGGGTGTCCAATAGCATGTCCGACTGTTGGTTAATTCAAATTCAATTTTTGAGCAAAATGCTTAGTTTTAGTGGTTTATTAGTCATATTTAGGTTGTGGATTGACGTTGTGGATTGACTCATTAGGTTTGCAGATGACCGACTAAACCCCTAATAACTTTAGTTTGATCAAAATGCTTAGTTTTAGTGGTTTATTAGTCACATTTAGGTTTGGTTAACATTAGGTCTTAATTTCGATCCTTTTGTCGTATAGTAACTGATTTTTCGTGCTAACTTTGTCGCGAAATACCTGTATAATCAAAACAAAACGTCAGAGAGCGTCAAACAATGGTCTATAGAGATCAAATGAATTTTTGGCAATATGGTTTGTGTCGTGCATCTGAGAGGTGATTTGGGTGAATGAACCGACTGTGACCGACTCCCCCTGTATTTATACTAGGCAACCTTCAGTCGTGCGACTGAGCCTAGTCGCATGATTGATTCGTGCGACTGAGCTTCAGTCTTGCGACTCGCCCATACGGTCACCTCTAATCGTACGATTGAGGGTTATTCGTGCGACTGTCACAGTCGGTCACCTCCAATCGTGCGATTGGGTTCATTCGTATGGTCCAATCGTACGACTGGTCCATACTATGGTCCAGTCGTTCGAATGGGTCATCCTTATGACATTTTGACTTTTTGACCATTTGACACTTAGCCCCTTATAACAGTAGATAAAACATTTTGAGCTGTTTATCATCTCAGACATGACCATTTTAAATTAAAGAACCTTTGATCACCTCAGACGTGATCCATTTATCCAACTGATCACCTCAGACGTGATCCATTTATCCAACTGATCACCTCAGACGTGATCCATTTACTTTTCAGAAACAAGTGATTTAAGATTAACTTTAAGTTCGTTTTGTGACATTTGTAGAGATGAATAACATAGCACAGTCCGACACTGACACACTTTACAAATAACTTGAAAACTAAACTAAGTAACAAATAAACATGTTTTTGTGATTTTGTTATGGTAGGGTAGAATAGCATATTAGCATTAACATCATTTCTAATACAGATTCATATGGAATCAGACAGGTATAAACATAATTACTTGGAACTTTTGTAGATATATTGAAATGAAACAAACATATTTACATATCACAGTTTCTCATTCATCTGAGACTTCTAAGCGCTAACTGGAAATCATGCTGGATCTGTTATGTAACACACATTGATTTTGAACATCAGGCAGTGCAGCCATAACGATTGTCGGTATAGTTGTCCACTTAAATCCATACATAGATTTTTGACACACACCGGTGATTAATTAGGTGAATTAGATCAGCAAGTATTTGTGTGTCCCACAGGTATATGGTAATCAATCTTACTCAGAAGATTTTTGAGCGGTCCATGGAATAAGAAGATTTGCTTCTAAGAACTATCAAAGAGATGCTAAGCCTCAGGTCAGTGCCATCGCACAACAGAGAGGCAAACAACAATAAATTCTTAGAACGGATAGGTTATGCCAAGCCTCAGGTCAGTGCCATCGCACAACAGAGAGGCGCAATACCTATCTTCTTCTTAGAGCAATATATTATAATATACATTTTTCCAGTGACGTTTGTCATCTTTTTGCTCTCTGTTTTTCGGGTCTTTGCACACACTTGTGGCATTCAATTGCTCCTCACCCTTTATTGGAAATTGATTGATTGTGCATTCCAAGGATACCATGGGAACCCACACCTTGTTGATTAACTTAATTTTAAGTTGAGTCACCAATGGTGTCTACTAGTCTATTGTTTTGAATCTACCGACACATCGTATAATTAACTAGCACCTCCCTAGCACCTCCCTAGATCGACTTTCTCCGTGTAATTACAGTTACAAACAAGCGAACTATCATTTTCCCAATTTGTTAGACTTAGAATTCTCTGATTAACAATTTTTATGATTTAATTAAGCTAAGATTGCACAAATTGAAAGTCTTTTTGGTGTTCCAAGTAACTCGACGTCTGTGTACTATCACTTTCCATTTTTTGAATCTCATTCTTAATTCTGTTGTTTTTGCCTTTTTAGCTTGTCTGCCCTCCCCCCTTTTTTTAAGTAAATAAATACTGAAACTAAACTAATCTCCCCTAAAATTCTAAAACCGAAAATATTTTTGTGTTTTGGATTTTTAAGACAGGAAATTGAAATAATATAAATAAAAGAAAATAAAAAGAAAAGAAATTTAAACAAGTGTCGGACTAAGCATTTGTCTCTTCTAGAATGACGTCACTTTTCTTTTTCACGCCGTTGACCTGTAACAGACAGAAAAATCTAGGTTTATCAAATGGTTTAGTGTAGAGGTCGGCGCGTTGAAAATCCGTGTTTATTTTAACCACATCAATTAATTGTTTTTCATAGCAATCACGTATGAAATGATACTTTATGCCGATGTGTTTTGTTTAGGGTGTTGAACAGGATTTGTATTACAGCTATGGCAACAGAATTATTAACAAAAATAGGGGTATTAGAAAATTGCAAACCGTAGTCCCGTATTTGCTGTTGAATCCAAATGATCTGAGAGCAGCAACTTGCAGCAGCAACGTATTCAGCTTTACATGTTAACAAAGCAACAGATGTCTGCTTCTTGCATTGCCAAGTGACTAAACGCCTTCCAAAGAACTGACACACTGCTGATGTTGACTTGAAGTTCATCTTGCAGCCACCATAGTCTGAATCATTTTATACGGTTAGCTCAAAGTCATCATCATGAGTATACCACAACCCCAGTGTTGGAGTACCCTTCAGATAACGAAAAATCCTTTTCACCTCAATCAGATGATTTACTTTTGGTTTTGCTTGATATCTGGAGCAGCGACATGTGGCGTACATGATATCTGGACACGAGGCAGTGAGATACATAAGAGATCTGATCATTTCATGACACATAGTGGCATCCACCAAATCCCCATTCTCATCAGGTGCCACATCATGATTTATGGCAATGGGGGTACCGGCAACAGTGACATTTTCCATATCAAATCGACTCAGAATGTCTCCAACATACTTAGTTTGATGCAGAAAAATGCCGGTAGGTGTCTGATCCACCTGTAAACCTAGGAAGAACTCATCTCTCCCATTGCACTCATTTCAGACTCTGCCTTCATCACAGATTCGAATTCTTTACATAATTCTTCGTTTCGAGAACCGAAGATTATGTCATCCACATAAATCTGCACCATTAGTAAATCTCCATCTTTCTCTTTGATAAACAACGTGCAGTCAATCACCCCTACGAAAACCATGCTTTAACAGGTGGGTGGAGAGCTTCTTATACCAAGCTTAAGGACCTTGGTATATCCCGTACAGATCCTTGTCCAGCTTGGAGACTCTGCCCCTATGGTAAGGATCCTCAAATCCTTCGGGTTGACTGACGCAGACTACTTCACGGATTTCTCCATGAAGGAATGCACTTTTAACATCCAGCTGATAAACCTTGATCTCCATGTAGGATGCATAGGCCAAAAGATGCGAATAGCTTCCATTCTTGCCACTGATGTAAACACTTCATTGTAGTCGACTCCCTCGACTTGTCTGAAGCCTTGAACGACCAATCTTGCCTTGTTTCTAATTACGAAACCTTGGTCGTCCTTCTTGCAGCGTAGCACTCATTTGGTGCCTATTACTTTCACTCCTCTGGGCCTGTCAACGAGTGTCCACACTCCAAACTTCTTGAACTGAAGCAGCTTTTCCTGCATAGCGTTGACCTAAGCCTCATCCTTTAGGGCACCACTTACGTGTTTGGGCTCGACTTGAGAAACAAAACATTTGAAAGCCCCATTATTCACGTAGCCCTTTTCCATAATTGCATCATAATCAGCAGAGTATAGCTGATTTCTCATCTGCACACCGGAGTGAAGATCCCCAATGATAGTCTCTGGGGGATGATTCACACTGATCCTAGTCACAGTGTCGTAGGAACAACAACTTCAGTATCCAGATTTGTGATGGTAGGTTCAGTATCCGGATTCCCTGATGCATTCTCAGCATCTGTTGAGCTTCCATTTTGATTAACGTTATGCTCATAACTTGTCTCAACTACTTCTTCATCGTCTGATAATTCATCACTCTTGTCTTGAGCAGAAGCTGAAGATTCCGAAGCGCCACTAGCCGGTGCCATATTGCTGATATCCAGATTGATGTATTTAAGACATCATACATCATCTGAGCAGCAATCTTTTCATCTGAATCTATCTAAGGAAGGTTGAATGATTTAAAAAAGCCATCATAGTCGAAGAATGATGACGGACCTTTTCCAGCAGGGGGATGGTGTATCGTTGCACATCGACGTTGCGCCACACTTCTACCTGACCTGTCGAGTGGTTATAAACCCGTTTGTCTGGTATGTTATATCCAAGAAAGATCCTCTGATCTGCTTTATCCCTGAACTTGCCCACTGAACTTGCCCTCCGGAGTTTTCTTCAGTAACGTGCATGGAGCTCCGAATGGTTCCAGATACTCCAGGTTAGGTTTGCGCTTATGAAGCAACTCATAGCAAGTCTTCCCATGCCGCTTGACTACTAACACACGATTAAGCGTGTAGCACGCATTGGCAACAACTTCATTCTAGAACTGTACTGGCAGTTTTGAATCTGCCAACATAGTCCTTGTGTAAGGCCCACTTTCTCAGGGAGCCTCACAGTTGGTCATTCACAGCAAAACTCGAGTTAAAACAGTCTTTACTCATATGTGTATAAATATATATTGCAGCGGAAAATACTGTAAATTTCAATCCATTACAAATGAAATATGAACATTGTCTGTAATTCTTAAAATCTATTTAAAGTCCTATTAATCTTTTCTTCATCAGGGATGCCAGTCTTCTAGTGCCAAGTAGCTTCAGTCCCATGCCTCTATTCCGTAGCTCTAACTCTTACCTGTCAACTGATATGCATACAAAAGTCAGCTTCGCTGAGTGAATTCTAGGTTTACTTTGCTAAATAACTTTCGTAAGAGGTATTAGCTTTATCAGTTGAAAATAGTTCTCGTCTATCAGCATCAATACATACAGGCTATCACTTTATCGATACTTTATCATTACTTTTCATTCTCGTTATTTATTACTCTTCTTTATCCGTCAATTCTCTGTCACTATCGGTGCCTAGGCTCGCCTAGGACTTTACCGACACGCCAATTAAGGGCTTACAGTCGTACTCGATCGGGCCATTATTGTCATGCCAATTCAGGGCTTACAGACCTACCTATTCGAGCATTACTTTATCCGGGTGAGGGCACAACAAATGCAACCCTCCTTTAGCCATTGCTTTCAAGTCTTTACTTATCCTGTTGGATCATGATAAGGCTGGTGCAACCAAATTCACTTCATAGTCATCTTTTGGTACTACATTCAAGGCTTCCGAAGCTGAGCAAGAGATCTTCCGAAAGTCTAAGGAACAACAGCTGAAGACATCTTCCGAAGACAAAGTCTAATGAAAGAGCTTCCGAAGACAAAGTCTGAAAGAGCTTCCGAAGACAAAGTCTGAAAGAGCTTCCGAAGACAAAGTCTGAAAGAGCTTCCGAAGACAAAGTCTGCTTCCGAAGACAAAGAAGACTCCAAGCCTCGGAAGAAGCAGTCTTCCGAAGTATAAGTGCCTTCGGAAGAAGTTATTCTTCCGAAGCACTTTATCCTTCGGAAGATATCGCTATGTCCAGCAGATAAAAGTATGGTCCCTGACAGTCCGCTGCAGACCTCTGATACAGCATGGCATCTTCCTAAAGAGCCATGTTGTTGACCATACTTTATTCTAATGTTCACCTTTTTATGATAGTACATGTTACCAACTTTAGTTGGTGACAAAAGGTAAGTCAGGGACATGTCCTGACTACCAACTTTAGACAAAATGTCTGAAAGACCTCACCTAGAGTCTTGTAGTATAGATGTAAGGTTAGAGGTGTCCAGCTGGTATCAAAGTATATCCGGCTGTAGGTAGTATTATATATATCTTCTCCTGTAACTCTTTATGTAAGTGATTTGAGTCCAAGAGTCTTGTAATCCTTTGAGTTGAGAAGCAATATATAAAAGTACCTTGAAAATTACTTGCTGTGTTAATTTTCTTACTGCTTGTTACTTGTTATATTGTGATCAACTCTTCATAGACTGATTGCCGAGTGTTGATTCACAGTGAGTTGAGAGAAAAACCTCCAGAAATCCGATCCTGCAATTGGTATCAGAGCTCCAGGCTCTTGATTGTGAGATTTTACCATCCTAATCAACCTGTTTTTCCCTCCTCACCACAATCCACTCACTCAAATGGCTGCTCTCTCCAAGGCTGATATGGAAACTGGTACCTTGACCAAGTCCCCTATGATCACCCCTGAAGACTTTGACACATGGTGTATGCGGATGGAAGGCTTCATCAAGTGTCAAGACTCAAGAATGTGGGACTCCATTGTCAATGGTCCTTTCATACCAAGCACTACATCTGCCACTGGTAATCGCATCATTCCAAAAGATGTTGATGATTACTCAGAGGAAGATAGGAAGAGAATAGAGCTAGATCAAAGGGCTATGACTTGTCTCCAAACTGCTCTCCCCAACTCCGTCTACAGACGCTTCAAGAAGTGCAAGACTGCTAAAGATTTATGGGAAGCTTTGAAGCTGATGTATGAGGGATCCAAGGAAACTCAAGAGAACAAGAAAGATCTCTTGAAGCAGCAGTTTGAGAACTTTACTTTCAAGGCTGGTGAGACCTTGACTCAACAATACTTCAGGTATGTTGAGCTAGTAGATACTCTGACGGATATTGGAGTAGCTCTTGAGAACAGGGACATAGTTAGGAAGTTCATGTCCTCTCTTCCTAAACTATGGACTCACTACTGTGTTGTCATCAAGAGAACTTCGGACCTTAAGACTCTGTCTCTCACAGAGTTGTATGGTATCCTAAGTGCATTTCAGATGGAGATGAACATGCAGAACTCCTCTGACCACTCTAATAACCAACAGAGTTCAGCCCTTCATGTGGTTGA
The DNA here is from genome assembly GCA_024085815.1 of Flaveria linearis. Taxonomy (NCBI): domain Eukaryota; kingdom Viridiplantae; phylum Streptophyta; class Magnoliopsida; order Asterales; family Asteraceae; genus Flaveria; species Flaveria linearis. Next base: position 24,504,520 of record CM044013.1, on the reverse strand, counting down.
AAGGGAAAGCATGGAACCACAACATCAGTTGCTATGCTACCCTGACAACTCACACACTGGACCCTTCATCACTCTACCTGAGACTCCAAAGTCTCAAAAGGTTCAACACAACTCCTTTCAGGATAGTTGTGCCTTTGTCTCTGGAAGTGGACACTCTGGTGATTTTCAATACTGCTTTGATGATCTTGAGTGCTTTAATCCAGATGACGTGGAGTACATGGACATTGTCCAGCAGATGGCTCTTTTAACTTACAGAGCGAAGAAGTTCTTCAAGAGAACTGGAAGGCAATTCCCTCAAAACCCAGTCAACAGCAAGTTTGGGTTTGATAAGAGCAAAGCAAGGTGCTACAACTGCAACCAACTTGGTCACTTTGCTAGGGAATGCAAGGCTCCCAAGAACAACCCGGGAACCCCACAGGCCTCCACACATCCCACTGCTCCCAAACATGAAGAAAAGTCAACTGAAACAGCTGCTGTTGCTCAGGAAGTTGACTGGAGCTTCATGGTACAGGATGTGACTCCCGCTCAAGCACTCATGGCCGGAACAGATGATGATCAGGTATATGAACATCTTTGTACTGCTGCCTGTATTGCTAAAGTTAAATTGTATAAGGATTACATTTCGGAAATCAGATCTGAGGTTGAGTCTTTAAATGTGCTAAAATCTGACTTTAAAAGAGCTGAATCTGACTATCAAAGGAAAATTGATGAGTTAGAGAAAACTGTGTCTCTTTTGAAACATGAAAAGACTAACTACAAGACTCAAATCAAAGATCTGATCTCCAAACTTTCTGAGGTTCAAGCCCAGTAGTCACAGCTGAGGCTCAGGCCAGGAAGCAAGCTATTGCTGAGCAAAGCTTCCAAACTATTCTTGCATCAACCTCTCATTCCAAAATGTTTTATCAAAACAAAGAAGGGTTGGGAACCAGTGAAATAGCTCCACCACACTCTTATGAGTCTATAAGACTACCTAGATGTGGTACTGAAGAGCAAGAGGTTCCAACTGCTGACCCTTCTCCATTGGAACTAGAGGATGAAGCAAAAATAGTGGCCTCCACAGGGGAGAAACAGGAGGATACACCCATCTCCACCTGTGATGACCAAATCCTAACCACCAAGGCAAGAAGAAGCAGAGCTAAAGCTGCTAGAAGGACTGCTAAGAAGGTTGCAGAGTCCAAGCTTAAGTTTGACCCTAAGCAAAAGGGTGTCTTCATTTCTGCCGGTTTCAAGTGGTAGGTACTCCTGATTCAGGAAAGGAGTGTAGTACCAGCACTCCTGTCCTACTGAAAGATCAGAAGTTGAAAGGGAAAGTTGCTGATGAAGAGAAGAAACCCAAGAAACAGCAACCTGCAAGTTCCCAGAAGACTAACATTGCATGCATAATGTGTGGTCTGCACAACCACATGGCTAAAGATTGTTACTACAATCCAGCAAGCACACATTATGCAAATAATGTTAGAAAAGAAGTAGTCAGAGAAGGTTTCTCAGTTGGACCACTTCAAAAGGTCCAAATGATGAAAAAGGGAAAGTTGGTCTCGGAAGCCAAGTTGCTTTCGGAAGAAACTGCTTCTTCCGAAGGTAAAATGGCTTCGGAAGCCAAACCTTCTAAGGTTCGGAAGAACAAGAAGGCTCCCTTGAAACCATCTCAGAAGAAGACTACTTCGGAAGAAAAGGTGGTGAAGGCTTCTTCCGAAAAGAGAGAAGCTTCGGAAGAAGACCATGCTGCAAAAGCTTCAACAAGCTCATCCTCAAAGATCAACCAAAGGATGGATTGGAAGATCAAGGAAGATGCTGCAGCCCAGACCTCTTCTTCAACAATGACCTCTATTGAACCCCATTGCATATCTTTGGTTCAATTATGTCACTATCTTTGGAAGAGCCCGAGACCTGCAAGGCTTGGGCTTCCAAACAAAACTAACTATCTCATCTTATGTGCAGGGACATCCATTTGACAAGAACAACAATATCTGGATTGTAGACAGTGGATGCTCCAGGCACATGACAGGGAACAGATCTCTCCTTCAACAATTCCAGAACTTTGATGGAGGGCCTGTCCAATTTGGAGGTGAGGCGGAGGATATATTTCTGGCAGAGGAAGTATATCCAATGGCAGAATAAACATTGACAAAGTTCACTTTGTCAAACAGCTTGAACACAATCTGTTAAGTGTTTCTCAATTCTGTGATCAGAAGCATCAGATGCTCTTCACAGAACATGAGTGCATTATCCTCAAACCAGGGATGACAATTCCTCCGGAATTGGTGCTTCTCAGATCTCCCAGGAAAGGGGATATGTACAAGCTTGATATGAACAATGCTTCTCCTATGGGTGAAGTATCATGCTTTCTTTCCAAAGCTGATAGTGATGAGTCAACACTATGGCATAAACGCATGTGTCATGTGAATTTTAAAACAATGAATAAACTGTCTAAAAATAACTTGGTACATGGTTTGCCTAAAAAGGAATTTTTCTGCAAAGATAACTGTGTTGCATGCCTGAAAGGGAAACAACACAGATCATCTCATAAATCCAAATGTGTTAACTCTATCACTACTCCATTACACTTATTGCACATGGATCTCTTTGGTCCCACAAGTATAATGAGCATTGGAAGGAAATCATACTGCCTTGTGATCGTTGATGATTTCACAAGATTTACATGGGTATTCTTTTTAAGAAGTAAAGATGAAACTGCTGAAACTTTAAAATCTTTTATTCTTAAAATAGAAAATCAAATTGATCACAAGGTTAAGATTATTAGGAGTGATCAAGGGACTGAGTTTAAGAACTTCGTTCTTGACTCATTCTGTGACTCAAAAGGGATCGCCAGACAATATAGTGCTCCCAGAACTCCTCAACAAAACGGTGTTGCTGAGAGGAGGAACAGGACACTTATTGAGGCTGCTCGGACCATGTTAGCTGATTCAAAGCTGCCTCTAACATTCTGGGCAGAGGCAGTCAGCACTGCATGCTATGTGCAGAACAGGGTTCTTGTAGTTAAGCCCCATGGAAAAACCCCTTATGAGTTATGGAACAAGAGGCCACCGTTCATTGGCTTTCTAAGGTCCTTTGGCTGCAGGTGTACCATACTTAACACAAAGGACAACTTGGCAAAGTTTGCTGAGAAGTCGGATGATGCTATCTTTATTGGATACTCTTCTAGCTCTAAAGCTTATAGAGTATACAATATTAAGAATCAACAATTTGAGGAGTCATCCAACATAGTTGTTAATGAGCACACCCTTGTGTTAGGGGGAATGGACCTGAGTATATCTTTGATTTAGAATTGTTTCCAAACTATTCTAAACCATCTTGTGAGAATGTTTCAGCTGGAACAGGTGCTCAAGGTGATACTGATGCTGATGCAGGTCAACTATATGAGCTTCCCAGACCTATTCCAAATTCTCCAAGAGCTGAAGGCAACAAGCTTCATCTATTCACCGATCTGACAGTGTAACTATCTCCAGAAATAGTGAAGCTTCAACAAGTGAATCACTTGATCAACCTCAAAGTTCCTCAGGTGATCCACTACAACACCAGGTTGAGGGAAGTGGTATTCTGAAGGAACAGGCAACTGTTAATACTACTTCACAACCAACCATTGATGATGTTTCTCAATCATTCAATCAGTCCTCATTGAATGACTCTGAAACAGCAGTTAGACAGAGTGATCCAATTCCTGATCAGAATATGTCTAACCTAGACTTATCTCTGCAATTGGAAGTGATTCCTCGTCTTAGGATTCACAACACTCATCCAACTGAGAACATCATAGGGAATGTCTCTGAGGGTGTGAGAACAAGAGGACAAACTCATCATGGGAATGTCTGCTTGTACTCATGCTTCCTGTCTCAGATGGAACCAAAGAAGGTAGAAGATGCCTTAAAGGATAGTAGTTGGGTTGAATCGATGCAGGAGGAGCTGCTTCAATTCAAAAGGCAAAAGGTCTGGAATCTATGCCCACTACCATCTGGTCAAGTACCCATAGGCACTAAATGGGTATTCAGGAACAAGAAAGATGATAGAGGCTTGATCATCAAGAACAAGGCAAGACTAGTAGTTCAAGGGTACACCCAGGAGGAAGGAATTGATTATACTGATGTCTTTGCACCTGTTGCAAGACTTGAGGCAGTTAGGATCTTCCTTGCTTATGCTGCATCCAAGAACTTCACAGTCTACCAACTTGATGTCAAGTGTGCTTTTCTATATGGGGATATAGATAGGGAAATCTATGTGTGTCAACCTCCAGGATTTGAAGACCCACAGCACCCCAACTATGTATGCAAGCTGGATAAAGCTCTATATGGGCTGCACCAAGCACCTAGGCTGTGGTATGAGACCTTGTCTCAGTTTCTCCTGAAGAATGGATACACTAGAGGTACCATTGACAAGACTCTTTTCATCAGAAAGAGTGGAGAAGACATTTTGCTTGTACAAGTCTATGTTGATGACATCATATTTGGTTCTTCAAACGATCAAATGTGTAAAGACTTTGAAAGCATTATGAAGCAGAAGTTTGAGATGAGTTCCATGGGAAAAATGGACTTTTTCCTAGGAATCCAGTGTAAAACGATGAAGGAAGGGTTCTTCATAAGTCAATCTAAGTATGTCTCAGACATCTTAGAAAAATTGAAATGAAGAACTGTAAACCAGCCAAGACACCCATACCCAGAAACCATAATTTGCCCTGACCTTGAGGGGGAGGATACTGATCAACATCAGTATAGAGCAATTATTGGTTCTCTGATGTATCTCACTGCAAGTAGACCAGATATCATGTTTGCCACATGCATTTGTGCAAGATATCAGGCTGCTCCAAAGGTGTCTCACCTAGCTGCTGCAAAGAGAATCCTCAGATATCTCAAAGGAGCACCTAAACTAGGTCTCTGGTATCCAAGAAATAGTGATTTCAATCTCTATGGATACTCTGACAGTGACTATGGTGGCTGCAACATTGACAAGAAATCAACATCAGGAGGATGTCAATTTCTTGGTGGAAGGATTATCTCATGGCAATGCAAGAAACAATCCTGTGTCTCTACATCAACTGCTGAAGCTGAATACATTGCTGCTGCTAGCTGCTGTGCTCAACTGCTATGGATTCAAAATCAGATGTTAGACTATGGATTCAACTTCATGACTACTCCTATCCATATTGACAACAACAGTGCTATCTCCATTACTGAGAATCGGTGAAGCACTCCAAGACAAAACACATTGATATCAGGTATCATTTCATTAGAGATATTCATGAGAAACAGCTGATAAAGTTAATCAAAGTTGACTCAAATGAACAATATGCTGATTTGTTCACAAAGGCATTTGATGAACAAAGATTTAAGTATCTCATATCAGCAATTGGGATGATAAACATTGAATAACTACCTCTTTTGAAAACCTTTTTAAATGAGTAATGTCTTGTGTCAATACAATTTAAGCCCTGTTACAAAAGATCTTTAAATTATTCCAAGTGTAAATTCCTTCCGAAGAGGAACTAACTCTCGGAAGATATTCTCTTGAATATCTTCCGAAGCTAAATTCTTCAATGGATATTTTCTTCTCGGAAGAGTTTTTGGTCTCGGAAGAAGCGATTGATTTTATATCAGATCTACTTCCGAAACTTATACAACTCTCCATTCGGAAAGACAGTTTTACCTTCGGAAGCAATGCCTTGCTTCGGAAGATAAAATGCCTTCAAAGGACAACTTTACCTTCAGAAGCAATATCATGCTTCGGAAGAGAAATTGCTCTCGGAAGAAAGTTACCTTCGGAAATGTTTACCCTCGGAAGTAAAGGTTTTTTATATGTAACGGATATCTTTTGGGCCCCACTCTGTAAAAAGTAAAGATTTTGTTGATAATGTCAGATTATTTAAAATTATCCTTGCCGCCATCATCATTTCTCTGCCGTAAACCACCATACCACCCACAGTAACCCCAAAACAGTTACCCTATTACCACCACCATACCACTATTCACCCCTTTTTAAATAATCTTGACTTATCAATTTCATCTTCTTTTACCACTTTACAGCCCTAACTGTTCCTTCACTGTAAAACCCTCAATCTCTCTCAAATTTCAAGCTTACCTTTTCTCCAATGGCGCTAAACCCTCAGCACAATCAAGTCGCATTACTTGACTCGTCAAGAGATGCCGACTTCACCCAAATCATCACCTTTCTCACCGAATCCACCTACCTCACTGCACTCACAGTTAACCCAACCGTATACTCCAACCATATGTCAGAATTTTGGAGCAACGGAGAAACTACAGTGCTGAACGGGGTTCGAGTCCTGAGAACCAGAGTTTGTGGCCAAGAGTTGGTCATCAATGAACAGATCATCAGAGAGCATCTTGAGCTTCACGATGATGGGGCTCCTACTGAGTTCCCCAAGGAAGACTTGGAAGGCACCTATATCCTCATGGGATATGGAGGCGATGTCAGCAGGTCCACAGTATACAAGTTCAACTTCTCTTACCATTGGAAGTTCCGGCTACACATTGTTTTGCACTGCCTCTCCAATAAATCAGGGGGTTGGGATCAAATCCCATATGAACTAGGATGCCTAGTTCATGGGTTGGTGAGAGGCCTCAGATTCAACTACTCACGATTCGTGTTGAACAACCTAATCGCCAATCTCAGCAGGATACATTCTTCATGTATCCCCGATTTCTCAACACATAATCAACTGTGAGATGGAACCAAGCAAGCTTGTCTGCGCAGCTGCTCTTCCTGTTCCACACATGAGGCCTACCATCTTCAAGATACTGAAGAAGATGTCCACCAACTTCACTGGACGGTACACTCCATTACCTCCAGAGATGACTGAGCGCATAGCTCCTGGTGACATCCCTGTTCTCCACAGGTGATGAACCCACACCAGCAACAGCCACCACAATACCAAAACCTTCTTTACCCATCAAAGCCACCTATCAGAGACGCCCCAAACGAACCCTTGTTCAATCTACTCTGATTGAACAAGCTCCTCTGTTCACACCGAAAGGACTAGAGTGGAATCATGGGCTCCCACTCAGTCCGAGGTCACACCATCCTTCACATTTGACCTCAATGTGGGTTTTGAGCCTCCTCAGTCTCAAACCCCTGAGCCCGAACCCCAAGCCCTAAGCCCACAGGGTGAGTCTTCACACTCCCTGTGAAGCCTTCTAGGGACAGCCCCACCATAGGCTCAATGCCTGTAGACATTGATCAAGGTCCCGGGTCAGTAGGACTAACCACCCTCTCTTTCACTGACCTTTTACTCCGAACTGATGAAGAGATTACATCTCTCCATGGCCATGAAGTTGATCTAAACACCCACTGAGAGATCAACAGAGCCAAGAGGATCCCTTGTCTCTAGCCCCCATCAGAAGCCTGCTACTGAGGTGAGTCCCACTGATGTGGAGGGGACTCATGTAGACTCAGCTGCCACTACTCAGAGTCTCTCATTGAGCTCTCAGGACAGTGGTAACATAATTAGGACTGAGTCTACGGCAACTTTGCCCATTGAAATCTCTGAAAGAGATGACTCTGAGCAGAGGAAACCAGGGTGCCAAGAAACCACATCTGGTGGTGAGAGTGAGCATACTAGGTATGTTATCTCATCTCCCGTGATTCTTCCTATGAAGATGAGGGAAGTATGCAACTAACACTTCAGTACTTGCTTTCTAAGGTCTCCAACCTGGAATCACAGGTGAAGATCTTAGAATCAAGGACTGCCACTCAGCAACTTGAGATTAACTCTCTCAAGGCTAAACTAGCTGAGAAACAGACGGAGAGGTCTGTTAGGCATGTACCTATCCAGGTCTCACTGACTTCTTCCTCTAGCTCATCTAGCTCTCAAGATGATGCTACCAAAAAGGGGAGAAAGTTCAGAGACAAACACCGAAGAACCACAGACCCAACTCATTTCCACCCAACAAATCATTACCTACCTGAGTCATCTCAATCCTTTCTGGAGATTGACTCAAGGATGCTTCAAGATCTCTACAGACTGTTCACACAGTTTGTATTGAGATCATCCCTAGAACAGCCCAGCCCCGACACCACACTTGCATACTTTGGGGCTGAGGAGCTTCAAAGACTGACTGCACCTTCTACCACTGTGGAGGAAGTTGGTCAACCTAAGGTCTTCATGGAACCTGAGATTAGCTTCGAAGGGGAAAGGGGAATGACTGATGGCCCAGCAACTGAAACAGTGGGACAGAATCTGCAGCAGTCTCATCTTCCGAAGCTCTAGCTGAGGCTTCCGAAGCTTACATGGAAGCCTCGGAAGAACAAGACAAATCTTCCGAGGCCGAAATAGAAGCTGCGGAAGGCCTATTTCAGATGTCCGAGGAACTGACCATCACAGATGTCATTGCTGAAATTGCATCTGAGGTGAGCAGGGAGGACATTTCTGAAATACCTCCAACCCAAGCACCAGCTGAACTTCTCTCTCAATCACAGCCCTCCATCAAGAACCACCACAGTCAAGCACAATCAAAGACAAAGGCAAAAGAAAGTTGACTGCGGAAGAGCTTCAGGAGGAGGAGAAAATTGAGAAGGCCAAAAAGAAGGGTCGGTTTCCTACTGAGAAGCTGTTAGCTGCCAGTTCTAAGGCAGCTGCAGCCAATCAGGAAGAAATCAACCTAAGAGAAGAACAGCACTCATTGACCAGCTCATCAGCCTAGGAGCTGTCAATGAGGAAATACTCCTGCTACCACTAGAGGAGTGGTGATTTGGAGAGGTCAACCAGGCTACAACAAGAAAGGGAAGCCAGGTTGGCCTTGGAGAGGGAAGAACAAGAGCAGAGGGAAGCAGCCCTGAGGCTGAGAGAGGCTAGGATCAAGTTCCTCCTCTCAAGAGGCTTCAGTCTTCCTGAACTGTCTCCACATGATGATGACATGATCCTGCTGCTCCACAACAAAGAGCAGGATCAAATGGAGAAGGAAAGGAAGAAGGCTGCTAGGGAGAGAGAAGTTAATGGTGAAGAGGAAGAGGAGAGAGAAGGAGGTCACTGCTGCCAAGAAGTCAACTGACAAAGCCTGGATGAAGGACTACCTCGGGCTCATGCTTCTCTGGCAGGCAGGTGGGACCTATGTCCGAAAGGACACTCCAGCGGATAGTCAGTGAAATAAAAGCTGACATTCGCTTGGGGAAAAGGAAGGAGATGTATAGGAGGATGAAGGGAATGGTTTTCACCCCAGCACTCAACCACAGCCACAACCCATTCAGAACCAACCCCTTTTCCCATCAAACTGAACCCACTGAAGAAACCTTCACCCCTCAACCCACAACTCTACCCAAACCTACCACATCACCTCAACCACCCAAAACTACCCTCCTAAAACCCAAGACTCAAACCAAAACCACTAAACCTAAGCCTACCCAACAACAAGCCAAGATCATCCCCTCAGCCTCCTAAACATTTCTCCTTTGAGGAGATGAAGGAGCTCAAGACAAAGCTCATCAATTGCACAACTTTGAGCAGTATCTCCTGTGAGGGAGAGGTTATCAACATCACCTATGTTGATAACTCTTCAAGCTCCTCACCCTAGGCAATTTCTTGAATTGCCTAGAGAAACCTTGGGCCAGGCTGCAAGGCTTCTTGGTCTCAACTCCGATACCCTCAATGCTGAGGAGAAGAGACTAAGAAGAAGACTGGTGACTCTGCTGGATACCAGGAAAGAGGACAGGATTCTGGTCAATCTCTGGACCTAGAAATGCAATAATCCAGGGAGGTTCGATGAACCTTCTCACAACTTTGTTGTGGAAAGAGAGAATGGTGAAATCAACAGGCTTAATGCCACTTCTCTGCTGCATCTCAGCAGATTTGATCTTGCTGAGCTTGCAGAGAAGCCATTCTCCAATCCCTCCAACTCTGAGACTGCTGCACACATCAGAAACCACATCAGCGGTCTCCACTTGGCTGAACGAAGTAGAAAAGCCAAGATTGAAGAAGAGTTGAAGATGAAAAGAGTGGAAGACAAGGAAAGATCAAACCAAAGGCACAACCTTTCTACAGATGGTGGAAGTCCTGAATTGGAACAATAGTTCGATGGGAATATGACTATACTTCCCATCAACTAACTCTTTTCAGAGGGCCACAACAAAGGGTACACATAATCCAAGGTGACAGAGTAGAGGTTCTGTCCACCAAAGATTTGTACAAGATTCTCAGCATCACAGCAGGAAAGAATGAAGATACTGATAAACACATGCTGCCTTGGTGCTGAGAACTTTGAGAAGAAGAGGGAAGTGAAGTTTTGGTAGCATCAGCCTAGGGGGAGTTTGTTGGATCATGATAAGGCTGGTGCAACCAAATTCACTTCATAGTCATCTTTGGTACTACATTAAAGGCTTCCGAAAGCTGAGCAAGAGATCTCCGAAAGTCTAAGGAACAACAGCTGAAGACATCTTCCGAAGACAAAGTCTAATGAAAGAGCTTCCGAAGACAAAGTCTGAAAGAGCTCCGAAGACAAAGTCTGAAAGAGCTTCCGAAGACAAAGTCGAAAGAGCTTCCGAAGACAAAGTCTGCTCCGAAGACAAAGAAGACTCCAAGCCTCGGAAGAAGCAGTCTTCCGAAGTATAAGTGCCTTCGGAAGAAGTTATTCTTCCGAAGCACTTTATCCTTCGGAAGATATCGCTATGTCCAGCAGATAAAAGTATGGTCCCTGACAGTCCGCTGCAGACCTCTGATACAGCATGGCATCTTCCTAAGAGCCATGTTGTTGACCATACTTTATTCTAATGTTCACCTTTTTATGATAGTACATGTTACCAACTTTAGTTGGTGACAAAAGGTAAGTCAGGGACATGGTGACTACCAACTTTCAGACAAAATGTCTGAAAGACCTCACCTAGAGTCTTGTAGTATAGATGTAAGGTTAGAGGTGTCCAGCTGGTATCAAAGTATATCCGGCTGTAGGTAGTATTATATATATCTTCTCCCTGTAACTCTTTATGTAAGTGATTTGAGTCCAAGAGTCTTGTAATCCTTTGAGTGAGAAGCAATATAAAAGTACCTTGAAATTACTTGCTGTGTAATTTTCTTACTGCTTGTTACTTGTTATATTGTGATCAACTCTTCATAGACTGATTGCGAGTGTTGATTCACAGGAGGAGAGAGAGAAAACCTCCAGAAATCCGATCCTG
>CM044013.1:24434972-24493287 GCA_024085815.1 Flaveria linearis | reverse complement strand
TTTTAGGAACATTCTGAGAAAGGAAACAAGAGTATAAACAACATTTGCATGTTCAGATTTACGTCCTAGTAGTCTTTCATTCAGAGGACCAATAATCTGTGATGTTGGATGGTTCCGGTGGATACGAGATATCGAATCTCATTCCTGGAACAGTAACATCAAGATTTGTTTGGTTCAATTGGAGAGCTGTTGCATAAGGTAGAGGAATGTGGAGTGAAATTTGGAACTTGAGTTGGTGAATTGATGAAGTAATCAAGTTACTTTGATCATGCATCTCCAGAGATAGAAGATGTGCCAGACTCAGGATGTCCAATTTCTGTACCATCCTTAAATAGTTTGTGTGCTTCGGTGCGCAGCTGAAACAGAATGATCTGAAGCTGGAGAATCAGGAACATTGTCATGGAAATGGATTGTTGAATCCTTGACCAATGAAAAAAAAGGATAATCTGGACGAGCATCATCTGAATCTCAGAATCGAATCATCACTGAAAGACCAAGATCTCCTCTTGATTTCTTTCTTACCTGAAAATCATCAGATTGATTAAACAAGTTAGACTGAAATGAGTTTGACAAAGAATCCAAATCAAAGACATGCAGGACCATTTGAAACGATGGAAAAGAATTTTCCAAAAATTAACGTTGAATGTTTTCATTAATAGTGTTTGTCCTAGAGTTATACACTCGATAGGCTTTTGAAATAGTAATGATCTCAACGAAAATCATTATCAGCTTTTTCTTCAAATTTTCCTAAATGGATCACTTGAATTAAGAATCATAACGGGACAACCAAATGATTTTAAAAAATTTATGTTTGGTTTCCTGTCAAACATCAACTCATATGGAGTTTTCTTTTTATCTTTAACAAGCAAGATTCTGTTCTGAACAAAACATGCTGTGGATATTGCTTCGTCCCAGAAAGTGATTGGAAGTTTAGCATCACTAACATAGAACGGGCAGCTTCAATCAAGTTCGGTTCTTTCTTTCAGCAACTCCATTTTTGTTGTGGAGTTCTGGGAGCACTGAACTGATGAACTATCCCTTTTCGCACAAAACAATCAATGTTAGCATTTTTAATTCAGTTCCATTATCACTTCTTATTATTTTTACTTTTTGATCATTGATTTTCAACTTTGTTAATAAATTCTTTAGAAGATCTGCAGTTTCAGATTTAGCTTGAAGAAAGAAAACCCATGAAAAATCTTGTATAATCATCTATGATGACTAAACAATAAGATTTTCTACCAATCTCCTAACATTAGTTGGTCCAAAAAGGTCCATATGTAACATCTGGAGTGGTTTTGGTATTTGAGTTTATCAGCTTGGACTTATAAAGACGCTCTATGTTGTTTTCCCTTCAGACATGCTGAGCAGTGATCAGTAGTTGAAAACTTCTTGGAAGAAGTCCAATAACATGATTTCCTGCTACAAGCTTGTTCATGTTTTTGAAGTTGGAATGACCAAGACGTCTATCCAAAGCTGGCTTTCATCATTTGAAGCTTTAGCAATCAGGCAAGTAGTTTCAGTTGCAGGATCCACTTGAGATATATCCAATTTGTATACATCTCTGTCTCTAGCAGCTTTAACTATCACCCAGTCATTGCTAATCTGAAATCCTGGTTTCAAGACATAACAGTGAGATTCATCAAAAAGAACAGAGTAAGATTTATCACAAATTTGGGATACACTTAAAAGATAAAGTTCACACTGTGAACAGAAGTTGACTTTATCAAAACTGATAATCCCATTGGACACTGTTCCCCCTCCTGTTATCTTTCCACCTGCATCTCCTCCAAAAGCAACATGAGTACCGTCCTTTAACTTAAAGTCTTGCAATAAGCTTGATTGCTGTCATATGCCGGCTACACCCACTGTCAACTACCATGAGTTGATTGGTCTCCGCGGGCGTACCTGCATTCACAAAGATTTAAGGTGAGTTAGTAACCCAAGCGAGATGGTCTTGGCTTGCCAAATTTGTCAACAATTGTAAATTGTTTAAAATGAAGTTTGTTGACATCTGGTTTCTTTGAATTTTATCATGTTCAAATCCTTTTTGAGAAACCAACTGATTATCTCTTTGAGATTTTAATTTCAAAGCATTATTAAGAAATCTTGAACTCTTGTATGAATCATTTGAGAATGTTCCTTGGTTTATTCTCACAGATCGAGGAATAAACTTTTCTTGATGATATTGCTGTGATTTGACAAATTCTGAATTGTTTCTTCTGAAAGATCTCAAACCCAAGAAGATTGTTGTTGTGAAAATTTAAATCCAATATTCTGATTTTTTATAAATTGTGGATTTATAAAACCTTGATTATTGAATTCCTTCCTTGTAGTTCTTACTGAAGTAACAATCATTGGTATTGTGATTTCTTTCATCACACAATGCACAGTATTTGTTAAAATAACAATCAGCTTGGTGTGATTTGTCATATCACATATATAACATACTTGTTAAAGTAACATTTAGAAATGTCATGATTGTACATGTCACAGATATCATAATACTTTTCAGAATGTTTAAACAACATTTTATTAACCCTTGATGTTGAAGCAACATTTGATTCTTGTTTGAATTTTGGTTAGGCAGTTTAATTTTTTGTTTAATTTGAGTAAAGTTTGTCTTTTGATCTTTGGGATTTTTCTTTTGAACTTGAACAAAATTCTTTGACTCCTTTGATTCAAATCTTTTGTACACAGCGGAAGACTTATGATCCGAACTTGTTCTCAGATCAGAGTTAGATTTGATCTTAGGTGTATTTGTTATTTTGTGTTTTGTGTTCAAGTCAAAAGTTCCAGCAGACACAAATTTCACAGGTTAATTTGAGTATTGTTCTGTGACTGATTTGTTGATTCAGTTTTCTTTGCTTTTGCAGCTTTTCTTCGTCTTTGATTTCTCAATCTCGATGAAGTTTTCTTGCTTTGAAGTTTGGTTGAATCTTGAGAAGATTCCTTTTGACATTCTTTTACTTCAGTTAGTTCATTTGAACTAGAATCATCAGAATTATTGTATCTGATTTAACCTCTTCATATTTTTCTTTAGTTTGTTATTGACATCAGAATTTTCACTCTTTAGCTCAGTTTGTTCAATAACATTTTCACCTTTTGGTACGAACAGCTTCTTTTGTTTTTGTTGAGGTTCATAAGATTTAACTTTGATTGGATGACCATTTTTGATCTTGTTTAAGTCAGTTCTTCATAAACTTCAACATTTTTCTTTTGAATGTTCTTTTGAGCTTGAATTCCTTCAGTTTAGCTTTGTTTCTGGTGAATGATATGAGTATTGAAATTATCAGTAATGTTTTTTGATATATTCAGGCATAGGTTCATGTGTGAATCCTAGTCCTGTTTTGTCTTTTTCATTCCTTCCATTCACCAGTTGCTCAACAATTTTCTTTGAGCTTTTTACTTTGGCTAAGTCTATTTGAGTTTGCTGCATGTGCCAATTTTTCTTTTTCAAGTGTTTTGTTCATCTCTTCAAGTTGTTGTTTGACAAGTTCAAGTTCTTTAATGGTTTTGTTCCATGATGCTGGAAGAGACATGATCTTTTCATCAGCAATTTTGTGATCTGATTTAGCTTGTTGTGTTTTGATTCTTCTTGTTTGAGCTTGTCTCAAATTTTAAATGAGTATGTTCTGTAGTGTTCAACTAGCTCAAAACATGCTTTTGTGCACATTTTCTCTCTCACTTCTACTGGTATTTCAGGATATGAGTGTGAAGATTCAGTATCAGAAGAATAAAAACCTTTGGCTGTTCTGATTGAGCCATAAGAGCAACTTCTTCAGAGGTATCTTTTGGGTCTGATTTGTCACTCCAATCATACTCTTCTTCTTGATCTGATTCATCATATTTAATCTTTAAATTCTGACCAGTCTTCATCATCAACTTCAGCAACTAGTGCCAGATTAGCAGTGAGATCAGTAGTAAATTGTTCTGCATATGCACTCCAGTCATAACCATCTTTGATGTTTACAACCAGTGCCTTCTTGGTTTCCTCACTTTTCTTCTCTTCTTTGGGTTCTGGCATTGGTAGACTTTGGTATGGCTTCTGAAAAGTCTTGTTTGCCTGTTGCTGATACTTTTGACCATTTGAGCTGCCTTGGTTATTTCCTCCTTGGTTTCTTGGAGCTTTGCATTCTCTTGAAAAATGACCATAACTGTTACAGTTAAAGCATCTAGATTTTGATTTGTCAAACCCAACAGTTTTGTTTGCACTGGGTTTGTAATTTCTGTTGGTGTAAGCATGCTTTTGAGTTCTGTATGCTATCATGACCATCTGCCAATTAAGATCCATTTCTTCTACATCATCTGGATCCATTTCAAACAAATCCTGTAGAACTAGCTCCATTTGAGTCAGATGACTGCCTTGATAAGCTTGAAAGCTTGCCATGAAAGCAGTGAAAGCAGTTTTTGACTCTTCATTGTAAAAGAATGTTGATCACATCTTTCACTTTCTTGGATTGGGAGAGTTTGAGGAGGATGGCATCTCAGTTGAAGGTTTTGGCATTTGAGCTTTAGGTGAAGACTGTGTTTGTGGTTGAGTGGAGTAAGCAGGTGTACTTGTGAAGAATCCTGCTCCCACAAATAGATCACCTTCATCTTCAGGAGTAGATTGATCTTTGGCCAAGAATGAATTCTCAACAGTATTTGCTGGTGAAGCAACATACTTATACTGAGTTGTTGATGCATGCTATCATTATTTCTTGAGCTCTCATCATTCTACAGATTCAATTTTAGCAATGAGCAGATCAAGATCCATTGGAAACTTCTCAGTATGTTTCAACAGAGTGACAGTTTGTTTCCAAGAAGATGGTAGTGCATTCAGAAGTCTATTGTTTAAGTCCTCAAGATCATTCTTGATTCCAAAGTAGACATCTCTGTAGTTAATGCACAAACCTGTTCATCATTTGGTTTATTGTTTCTCCTGAGATGTGCTCAAAAGTTCCAATTGCCTTTTCAGTTTCTGCTTTTTCAGATCTTGAATCTCTTTTCCTCCTTCACATATAATCTCAAGGCTTTATACATTGTATATCCAGTCTGATAGTTTTCAAGCCTTGAAAGAACTTCCAGTGGTAGTCCTTTACACATGAGAGAATATGCTTGATGTCATTCTTTACTTTCTTTAAATCATCACCATGAAGATTATCTTCTGGATAAGGCTCTTGTGAATCTTTAGAATACACAAATCCTCTGTCTGGACCATCAGTAGTCACAGGATGTATGGACCTTTTCAATTGATTTCCACAGATCAGTGTCTATGGAATTCAAATGATGTTTCAGCCTAAGAGACCAATTTTTAAAATCAGCTATGTTTTTAAGTTTTGGAACTCTATTCTCAGAATCCTCTGATTTAGCCATTTTTTATATTTTTGTTGTTTTTCTAATCTTTTGAATTAAGAAATGAAAAGAAAAAAATTTTTGGTTTTTTTTGAAATTTTATGAAAAATTTCTAAGTGTTAGGCTGAAAAGTCCGAAACAGTGGTCAACGTCCAACAGTGATGATACGACCAGAAGTGAAACTTCCAATAGTTGTAATACGTCCAACAGTAGTGATGAGTCCAACTGTGATGAGTCTAAGGGATTGCCTTAGAAAAATATTCAACACAGTGCTAAAACTACCAACAGTAGTATGACCAAAGTTGAAACGACCAACAGTCGTTTTACGGCTAACTGAAATGACCAATAGTCGTTATACGGCTCAGGTAAAACTACTAACAGTAGTGATGTGTCTAACCAACAGTGGTATACGACTAGGGTGATACGACTGAAACAGTTGAGAAAAGTCCAACAGTTCTCAAACGACCAATCACTTAGTCATTTCAGTGTTTTTCATCCTATACGGCACATTCATCAGATTCTTATGAATGTAACGAACTCAGAAATCTCAAAATCCTTCAATTGTTGATGAATTGAACTGAAATTTCGCAATTAGTTCAAGATTATGCCGATAATCAATCCTATAACCTCAATTTCAGTGATTATCAACAACTTTCTATGAATTTCAGAGACTTTAGGTCGAACACTCAAGAACACATATTCGTACTGTTTTTCCACTAATTCACTTGATTTTTATGAGATAAACTGCAAATTGTGATTCAAAACATGTTTCTGATGATGAACACAACTTCGATTCACAATATTTCACTTGAATTGTCAATTGATTACAGATTTCAGTGGATTTTGAAGTATCTATCTTCGACAGAACCTCAAAAACACGCAACCGAAAGCTCTGATACCAATTGATAGGATCAATTAGAGCAATCTGTATCAATTAGATGAACAATTCAAAGCAAAATACAATCAATTGTAATCAAATCAAGACAAATCAACAAAATTCATATTCCATTGATTGCAAAGACGATTACAAGTGATAGAAAGCAGTTCTCATAAAACATATGCAAAACTTACTATCTACACTACGCCTATTGCTATTTATACTAGAACTAAGGAACTAAATTTACACAAAAAGTCCCTATACTAGTATAAAATACAAAAACAGACACTAAACAATAAAGACTAAATGTTAATCTTTTAAGGACCTAACATGGTGGCCTCCGGTGGCTAGAATTTCAACCAGATGGTGGTCGGGATCTTTCGTTTCCGCCATTGATAGGTTCAAAAGGCTTCAAAAAAGTTCAAGAAACAAGATGAAAGTGAACAGAAATACGAATTGAGTGGTGAATTGAAGAATTTATGGTTAGATTATGTTGAGATCTAATTGTTGTTGAGGGTATTTTTATCATTCAGCAGATTCAATCATATACTGAATCAAACAGCAAATTTCAGTGAGATGCTTACCTAGTCAGAAATTCTAATTGGGTCAGCTTCTGATTCAGTCAGATTTTACTCAATCAGCGTAATCAAACAGTCCCGTAGTTATTTGTTATAGAATTAGGGATTTGAAATGTGAACAAACAAGTATTTATTGAAAAAAATTCATAAGAAAATTTCAAAAGTATGATATTGGTTCTAATAATAATTAAGATATTGGGTCAACAACTCGTTTGAGTTCAATTCCTTTGAGTTCAATTCCCTCGATCTCAAATGGATTTGATTTGAATAATCTTCCTTGAAACCCCTTTATTAATATAAATGTACAGTAAAAAATTTTACGTTACCCCTGAACTTTACTTTTAGATCCGCCACTGGTGATGACAATAAGCTTATCAGCTTTGATGTGAGAGCGATGCCAGTTTTCTACATATCACTACTAAATTTGTGTATAATTGTGTTAAAAATTGTTTCATAGAAAAGAAGATAATTCATATGGTCGCTTATGGGTAGGGGTGTCCAAACTGCTCGACGCTCGAGGATCGCTCGACGATCGTTCGGAAAATGCTCGTTTGAATTCTGCTCGGTTGTAAACGAGCAGAGCGGCTCGGATCGGTTTATAAACGAGCAGAGCACGAGCAAAGGGCCGCTCGCTCGATGCTCGCTCGGTTTTGCTCGAATATATATATATATATATAATGTATAATATTTAAATACATATATTATATATATAATGTATAATATTTAAATACATATATTATATATATATGTATAATATTTAAATTGAAATAACATTTTATCTTTTAACTTTTAATTAAAAAGCCTTCACCTAATCACCTAAATCAAAACCCTTCCTTCCCCCACAAATCACAACTACATCCACTGATCCACAGCCCTACTCCAGCGCCTCCTCTTCATCCACAACCCCACTGTCGGCATCCCCTTCATCCACAACCCCACTGTCGGCATCCCCTTCATCCACAAGACAAGGACATCGGCATCCCCTTCATCCACAACCCCACTGTCGGCCGCATCCACAATCCCACGGCCCCACCGATGACGACAACCGACGGTAACTCCGGTCCATCACAACTCCGTCGGCCGTCATTCAAGATTTGAAGGTTGTAAGGTTAGATTTCTAAGTTTGTTTTTTGTTGATTTGTCTATATTAGATTCAAACCCTAGTTTTTTTGATTCTCTGTATTTTTGTTGTTTAAGAGTATGGAATTTGGGTATATTTCTACAAACTAAGTTTGTAATCCTTCAAATGATCAAGTTAAATGTAATCCTTCAAACTAAGTTTGTTTTTTGTTTATTTGTCATATGTGTAGAATGTCTTCTAAAAAAGAATCGAATGGAATTGAGACTTCTAATGTCGAGCTAAGTGACGGAGAAAGTGTCGAGCTAGTTGATGAACTGAAAGATAAGAATGATGTGTGTACAAAGAAGAGAAAGAATTCTTCTGATGTGCATCCACATTTTGCAGACATTGATGGTATGTACAAAGGAAAAATGGTGAAGAAAAAACAGTGCATTCATTGTAAGCATAGCTATGTAGCAGGAAGCTCGAGTACAACAACAAGTCTTAAGCGACACCTCATAGATTGTTTGTATTACCAAAGATTGATTGGTAATAAGAAAGGTACTATTAATTTTGACTCAACTGGTAGTGATAATAAAACTGGTTTTGTCAATTTTGAGTCAACTGGGAGTTATAATCAAATGAAGTGCAGGGAAATAATTGCAAAAATGATCATATCTCATGAGTTTCCTTTCTCATTTGTTGAGTATCACTGGTTTAATCAATTAATGAAGTATAATAATCCATTATATCAGAAAGTAAGTAGATCAACTATCACAAGAGATTGTATAAAAGTGGTGGATGGAGAACGGGAAAGGATAAAAAAGCTTTTGAAAAAGGTTGGTATGATCTCACTTACAAGTGATTGTTGGACATCAAACCAGACTGTTGGTTACATATGTTTGACAGCTCACTTTGTTGATTCTGATTGGAAAATGCAAAAATATATAATTGGTTTTAATGAGCTTGCACCACCTCATAATGGTGAGGTTATATCAGATGCTATCTTAGAATGCCTTATTAAATGGGGCATTCAAGATAAAGTTGGTACAATTACTCTAGATAACGCATCTAACAATGATAGGGCAACCACAATTTTAAGGCATAATTTCAAGGGAAAGGAAAACTACACTTCGAGGGATTGTTTTTTCATGTTAGATGTTGTGCACATATCTTGAATTTGGTCGTGCAAGATGGATTAGGAACTATTGAACCATGTCTTTCAAAAATTAGAGAAGGTGTCAAGTATTTAAGAAAGTCTCCCCGGTCGTCTATTGAAATTTGGCGAAATAGCTATAACTTTGGGTATCTCCACTCTTCGGTCTCTATGTACCGATGTAAAAACTAGGTGGAACTCAACACATCGAATGCTTGAGTCAGCTATGTAACACCCCGAAATTTCATTTAAAAGAAAAGAAAAAGAAAAGTAAATAGAAAGAATAGATAATGGGCAAAAGTGGAGGGAGATAAAGTGTACAAGGTACAAAACCTTATTTTTTTTAAGGTTTAAGGGGCATGGCCGCCCATCCCTCCTTAACTATCTTCAATCGGCTGAAAGGAAGAAAGAAGAGAGAGAAAGCTCTCGGTTCTAGAGAGAGAAAGAGGAGGAAGCAGCTGAAAAGGTGAGTTTTCTTTTATATGAGTTCGGTTTCAGCTGGGTTTCGAGTTCTAAACCGAAGTTCTTGGTGATTTGTGTCTGTTCTCGGGACTTAGGAGCAGAATTCGAAGGTGCGTCTCGGATTTGTAGTGAGCTACTGAAAGATTGTTTCAGGTGAGTTTCTAGGCCTCCTTTTTACTGGTTTTTAAATGTTTTGGGGCTGGAAAATGCATGTAAGTATGTTTTATAAAATCTGGGTTTGGTGCCCGTATGATTTGAATGTATGAATGTATATGTTTATGTTAAGTTTTTGCCTAGAATCATGTGAGCATGTTTAGAACTAGGCATTATGATGTTTGGGACTTGGAATGTGAATTAGACACATGAGCAGATTACTATTACGCCTAATAAGCCCACATAGTAGTAATGTGTCTGAAATTTGGACTTAGAATAATTAAGTACAAGCTAATGAGTCCAATAGTGCTTATACGTCCAAGGAAGTGCCTTAGAAATAGGCTAAGTGGGGTAATGTGTCCAAGCATGTAATATGTCCAACAGTCCTAAAACGCCCAGGCTTATAAGTCTGAAAATTTTACTAAGTATGAGGGTGAAAAGTCTGGACCTTGGGCGTATGACCAGAGAAAATTTTCTAAGTGTAGGGTGAGAAGTCCAACAGGACTCATACGCCCAACAGGGTCATACGCCCAGACCCGAGAATTTTTCTAAGTGTAAGCTCAGAAGTCCAACAGGGCTCATACGCCCAACAGGATCAAACGCCCAACAGGGCTCATACGCCTAACAGGGCTTATGCGCCCAACACTTAGAATTTTTTTAGGAATTTCCTGGAAATCCGAATTTCGAGGTTTTGACCAGAGTTGACTAGGGTTAATTAATGATGATGTTTTATGCATGTAATGATAATAAATGACTAACCCTTATTATTACTGACATTATTATCAGTGTATCATTATTGTTAACAATATTATTAATATTGTTAAGTATGGTATGACACGATGAAGAATGTTTAGGAATTAACGAAGAAGTATTATCATTAATAAAGTGAAAGATTAATGATAAAGAAAAATGGAACGTAAAGTGAATGATAATGAATCCTTAATGAACGAATGAAAACGTGAGAGATTTGCAAGCGAAGTGTACCAAAGTGCACGGTCCTAAATGCCACAAGCTCAACCGCGTGAGGTTCAGCTAATCTTTAAGAGTGCACGTAGAGGTTCCAGTTATGAGACTGACCTTCGGTGTGGTACACGGTGTATAGTAGGTACCCACATAGTGGGGGTGTGGAATGTCATGGTTACCCACATAGTGGGGGTGTAGTATGTCATGTTACCCACTTCGGTGGGGGTGTAGTTACCCATTTCGGTGGGGGTGATGTTACCCACTTCGGTGGGGGTGTAGTTACCCACTTCGGTGGGGGTGATGTTACCCATTTCGGTGGGGGTGTAGTTACCCACTTCGGTGGGGGTGATGTTACCCATTTCGGTGGGGGTGATGTTACCCATTTCGGTGGGGGTTGTAGCTACCCACTTCGGTGGGGGTGATGTTACCCATTTCGGTGGGGGTGTTGTTACCCGAGTTATGTTTAACTTCGGGGGTGTGGCATGAGGCCAAACATATTTATGAGGTGAGCGACTTTGTATTGTAACAGACTCGGATGGAGTTCAATCTCTGTGATTGACTCGTACGGGATCTTTGTCGCGTATCCCGGTGCTGTGCTAGTCCACGGACATGAGTCGGGGATATTGCATGAGACAAGATCTAGATGAGAATGAGAAATATGAAAGAAAGTCTTGCACGGTCTAGGGGTAATAGAGTGTCGGTCTATGGACTGAGAGCCATAGGGGCACCAGTATGTTAGAGTATGCCTTGTTGGCTCATGGGTATGAACCACGAGGGCAGAGAAGGGAGGTGACCCTTAGAGATTTGCATGCTTAACAAATGAAAGTTAAAGAACGAACGAATGATAGTAATGAATGGAGGAACACAATGATAACGTATGAAATGGGATCCATGTCACTTGACCTCAGTAATCCTGGCTGTGTGCCATGAAGAGGGTAAAGTTTGACTGGACCTAGATAAAAGTGAAAGATAGAGGATGCATGAAAGTAATGAACGTACTAATAAATGAAATGAACGTAAGAATGAACGTAACGTACGTAAAGACGAATGTAACGAACGTATGAGTGAAAGTAAGAAACGCACGAACGAAAGCTAATGAATGAATGATGAAGATAATAATAATATTATCTATGTGTATGTATGCTGTATGATTGTATGTATAAAAGAACGGTTTTTGGATGGAAAGTAAAGTATGTTTTATTATAAAACTAGAACTCACTCAGCAACGCTGACGTTTTATGTATTTTCAGTTGGCAGGTATGTTGCTGAGGATGGCACGAGGTGACTACTCAGTTGTTGAGGCTGGCATCCATATTTTGACATGTCAATGTATTTTGAAATGAAAAAGAATGTTTTAATGAAATAAATGACATGTTTTTGTTATTAATGAATGTTTTTAAATTCCGCTGCGAGTAAATATGTGTTCTAAAACGTTTTATGTGCGATGAATGACCAACTGTGAGGTGCCCGGGAACGGGGCCTTACAAGTTGGTATCAGAGCCAAAGTTTAAGTGAATTGGGTAAAATTTTTCAGAATAAACCTTAACTTAAACTGAGAATGGGACGGAAAGGGAAGGGATGCCAAACTGAGTAGCTGCGTGCCATCAGGTATTTCTTAGAGTTAACCAGCATTGTGTGCGCATGTTATGTGTTATGTGTTACTGTTAGATTTAGATGCTAATATAGTCAGGACAGGTAATGCTCGGGGTGTGAAGAGTAGAGTAAGTGGCTAATTACAACTGATCACCGTAATTAGGGACTTACTATACTTGACATGAACTGAGCTATTCCCTTGAATGATCGTGTTAATGTTTAAATCTTTCAGTGTAAGTTAGAGAATGGCCGGTGGTAGACCTTCTAAGGCTTCCCGTGGTGGAGGTAGTGACGGACGTGGTGTTGAACCACGAGCCACGAGAGCACGATCTAGGGTGGAACAGGTGGTTCACGAGGAGCCTGAAACACCTCAACCGGGAGGTGGCGATGAGAGTGCTAACTTGAGAGCCTCGGTGAATGAGGCGGTAGTTGAAGAAGTGCATCAGGTCATGCAGACGATCCTACCGTCTGTAGTGACCAAGGTGGTAAAGGCTGTTAGAGACGAGGAAAGACAGGAAAGGGGTAGAACATCAGGCTCAAGGAGACGGCCCGAGACTGAAACGGTTTTCTTCGATGACGAAGAGGAAGAAGAGCCTGCGCCGGAGACGGCACGAGGCTGTGATTATGGGGCGTTTCGGCGATGCAAACCCCCAACTTTTGATGGTAATGGCACTGCTACCGCGGCTCATCGTTGGGTCAGAGAGATGGAAGCGGTGCTGGAAATTAGTGAGTGCCGGGAAGATCAGAAAGTTAAGTTTGCCACTCATTCTTTCGTGGACTCAGCTTTGTGCTGGTGGGACAACATAGTCCAAGTTGAGGGTAGTCGGGCTATCGGAAGGATGAGATGGCCAGAGTTAAAGAGGTTAGTGATTGAGGAGTTCTGTCCTCACCGTGAGATGGACAAGGTAGAAAGGGAATTCCTGCAGTTAGAAGCAGGGACGATGACGCATCAACAGTACACCACAAAGTTTAACGAGATGGCACGTCTGGTGCCGGATCAGGTGACTCCTCTATCCCGAAAGATAAAGCGGTATATTCAGGTTTGCCAGCAGATATTCACAGGCACATGATCGCTGCCCGACCGAGTACGTTTAGGTCGACGGTAGATTTGGCGGGAAGGTTATACGATGAAAGATCGATGGTGGTGACAGAAGCTAGCAAGAAAGGAGAAGGCGATCGGGATTGGAACGGGAAGCGATTGGAACGTGGCAAAGTCGTTCCAAGTAACAAAGGTGCACGGGTGGATGATCAGCGTGTAGTCATAACTGAGACGGGGTCGGAAAGGTGTGACAAGTGTGGACACAAGCACCCCGGGGAATGTAGACTGGGGACCAATGTCTGTTTCCGTTGTGGTAGGACCGGACATGTGGCGAAGAACTGCGGTATGGGGAGGTGTTATTCTTGTGGGGAGGAAGGTCACATGAGCAGGGATTGTGAGAAGCCAAGGGCGGAAGGTTCGGGAGTGAAGAAGGCTGGAAGAGAAGGACGGAGGGCAAACGCAGCAACTACACGATGACGCGGGAGGAGGCTAGGGTGAACCCCGATGTTACGTCAGGTATGTTTCTAGTCAATTAACCTTTAGCCTTTGTGTAGTTTGATTATGGCTCTGGTTTCATTCCTGCTGCCTTTTTGTGATAAGTTGCATGCTAGGAATAGAAAGATATGTCATTCGACTTAGGAGCTACTATAGGTAAGTCTACTAGATTACCCAGTGCGCTAAAGGACCGCGCAATAGATTTGAGAGAGCGCTTGTTTTTCTGTTAAACCATCCCTGATAGACGTAGGTGGATAGACGTACACCTCCGGGTGAATCGAATAGTAACTTATGAGGCAAGCACCAAGTGCTGCAAAAGAGATGGATTGATTGGTGGTGCCCGATAAAATTTCGGTGCCGATCTGCGACAATGGATTATGATGAAGGCTTCACCGGGAAGGATGTACGACGATCGGAAGAGAACGGAAACAAAAGAAGAAGGAACACCGATGAGCCCTTCGATGTAGAGATTACTATTAGTGGGTTCACTAGGTTACCTGATGCCCTAGGGGATTGCGTGATGCAATTAAGAAATTTATGTCACCTGTTGTCTAAGGAACAATTTCAGCCTTTGAGTGGTTCATTGAACGGCAACGTACGATAGTTTCGACGTTGTAACAAACAAGTAGAATGGGAGGTTGAAAGTAAAGGAAAGAGCTAAATTTGGATTGAGTCACCAAATAAGCCGAATTGTCTTTCTTGTCAGTGTTTGGTTGCCAAAGGGTCATTACTCATACGTAAAGAACATCAGATAAGGGCTAGCAACTATACGCAAGTTGATGGCCGTGTTTTTCAAGCATTAAGGCTGAAGGGTCTCAGTGATGCTCTGAAGCTCAATGATTATGACGCCGAGACTTTGCTCGGATATGTGATGATTCTTTTAATCGTAGTGACCGCACTCTACATGGCATGTTTGAGGTCGCAGGTGCTGGTCAAATAATCATTGATCAGTATGCATGGGTTGCCAATGCAGAATAGTCAAAGATAGACCAGAAATCGGATGTCGATAAATGATGTAGAGCGATTGAATTCCAGATGAGAGACTGGAAGAAGAGGTGAAACAGTATTGCCATAAGGGATTAAGGAACAACAGGTTCGGGGACGAAACCCCTTTAAGGGGGGTAGACTTGTAACACCCCGAAATTTCATTTAAAAGAAAAGAAAAAGAAAAGTAAATAGAAAGAATAGATAATGGGCAAAAGTGGAGGGGGATAAAGTGTACAAGGTACAAAACCTTATTTTTTTAAGGTTTAAAGGGGGCATGGCCGCCCATCCCTCCTTCTCTATCTTCAATCGGCTGAAAGGAAGAAAGAAGAGAGAGAAAGCTCTCGGTTCTAGAGAGAGAAAGAGGAGGAAGCAGCTGAAAAGGTGAGTTTTCTTTTATATGAGTTCGGTTTCAGCTGGGTTTCGAGTTCTAAACCGAAGTTCTTGGTGATTTGTGTCTGTTCTCGGGACTTAGGAGCAGAATTCGAAGGTGTGTCTCGGATTTGTAGTGAGCTACTGAAAGATTGTTTCAGGTGAGTTTCTAGGCCCCCTTTTTACTGGTTTTTAAATGTTTTGGGGCTGGAAAATGCATGTAAGTATGTTTTATAAAATCTGGGTTTGGTGCCCGTATGATTTGAATGTATGAATGTATATGTTTATGTTAAGTTTTTGCCTAGAATCATGTGAGCATGTTTAGAACTAGGCATTATGATGTTTTGGGACTTGGAATGTGAATTAGACACATGAGCAGATTACTAATACGCCTAATAAGCCCACATAGTAGTAATGTGTCTGAAATTTGGACTTAGAATAATTAAGTACAAGCTAATGAGTCCAATAGTGCTTATACGTCCAAGGAAGTGCCTTAGAAATAGGCTAAGTGGGGTAATGTGTCCAAGCATGTAATATGTCCAACAGTCCTAAAACGCCCAGGCTTATAAGTCTGAAAATTTTACTAAGTATGAGGGTGAAAAGTCTGGACCTTGGTCGTATGACCAGAGAAAATTTTCTAAGTGTAGGGTGAGAAGTCCAACAGGACTCATACGCCCAACAGGGGTCATACGCCCAGACTCGAGAATTTTTCTAAGTGTAAGCTCAGAAGTCCAACAGGGTTCATACGCCCAACAGGATCAAACGCCCAACAGGGCTCATACGCCTAACAGGGCTTATGCGCCCAACACTTAGAATTTTTTTAGGAATTTCCTGGAAATCCGAATTTCAGGTTTTGACCAGAGTTGACTAGGGTTAATTAATGATGATGTTTTATGCATGTAATGATAATAAATGACTAACCCTTATTATTACTGACATTATTATCAGTGTATCATTATTGTTAACAATATTATTAATATTGTTATGTATGGTATGACACGATGAAGAATGTTTAAGAATTAACGAAGAAGTATTATCATTAATAAAGTGAAAGATTAATGATAAAGAAAAATGGGACGTAAAGTGAATGATAATGAATCCTTAATGAACGAATGAAAACGTGAGAGATTTGCAAGCGAAGTGTACCAAAGTGCACGGTCCTAAATGCCACAAGCTCAACCGCGTGAGGTTCAGCTAATCTTTAAGAGTGCACGTAGAGGTTCCAGTCATGAGACTGACCTTCGGTGTGGTACACGGTGTATAGTAGGTACCCACATAGTGGGGGTGTGGAATGTCATGGTTACCCACATAGTGGGGGTGTAGTATGTCATGTTACCCACTTCGGTGGGGGTGTAGTTACCCATTTCGGTGGGGGTGATGTTACCCACTTCGGTGGGGGTGTAGTTACCCACTTCGGTGGGGGTGATGTTACCCATTTCGGTGGGGGTGTAGTTACCCACTTCGGTGGGGGTGATGTTACCCATTTCGATGGGGGGTGTAGCTACCCACTTCGGTGGGGGTGATGTTACCCATTTCGGTGGGGGTGTTGTTACCCGAGTTATGTTTAACTTCGGGGGTGTGGCATGAGGCCAAACATATTTATGAGGTGAGCGACTTTGTGTTGCAACAGACTCGGATGGAGTTCAATCTCTGTGATTGACTCGTACGGGATCTTTGTCGCGTATCCCGGTGCTGTGCTAGTCCACGGACATGAGTCGGGGATATTGCATGAGACAAGATCTAGATGAGAATGAGAAATATGAAAGAAAGTCTTGCACGGTCTAGGGGTAATAGAGTGTCGGTCTATGGACTGAGAGCCATAGGGGCACCAGTATGTTAGAGTATGCCTTGTCGGCTCATGGGTATGAACCACGAGGGCAGAGAAGGGAGGTGACCCTTAGAGATTTGCATGCTTAACAAATGAAAGTTAAAGAACGAACGAATGATAGTAATGAACGGAGGAACACAATGATAACGTATGAAATGGGATCCATGTCACTTGACCTCAGTAATCCTGGCTGTGTGCCATGAAGAGGGTAAAGTTTGACTGGACCTAGATAAAAGTGAAAGATAGAGGATGCATGAAAGTAATGAACGTACTAATAAATGAAATGAACGTAAGAATGAACGTAACGTATGTAAAGACGAATGTAACGAACGTATGAGTGAAAGTAAGAAACGCACGAACGAAAGCTAATGAATGAATGATGAAGATAATAATAATATTATCTACGTGTATGTATGCTGTATGATTGTATGTATAAAAGAACGGTTTTTGGATGGAAAGTAAAGTATGTTTTATTATAAAACTAGAACTCACTCAGCAACGCTGACGTTTTATGTATTTTCCAGTTGGCAGGTATGTTGCTGTGGATGGCACGAGGTGACTACTCAGTTGTTGAGGCTGGCATCCATATTTTGACATGTCAATGTATTTTGAAATGAAAAAGAATGTTTTAATGAAATAAATGACATGTTTTTGTTATTAATGAATGTTTTTAAATTCCGCTGCGAGTAAATATGTGTTCTAAAACGTTTTATGTGCGATGAATGACCAACTGTGAGGTGCCCGGGAACGGGGCCTTACAAGTTGGTATCAGAGCCAAAGTTTAAGTGAATTGGGTAAAATTTTTCAGAATAAACCTTAACTTAAACTGAGAATGGGACGGAAAGGGAAGGGATGCCAAACTGAGTAGCTGCGTGCCATCAGGTATTTTCTTAGAGTTAACCAGCATTGTGTGCGCATGTTATGTGTTTATGTGTTACTGTTAGATTTAGATGCTAATATAGTCAGGACAGGTAATGCTCGGGGTGTGAAGAGTAGAGTAAGTGGCTAATTACAAGTGATCACCGTAATTAGGGACTTACTATACTTGACATGAACTGAGCTATTCCCTTGAATGACCGTGTTAATGTTTAAATCTTTCAGTGTAAGTTAGAGAATGGCCGATGGTAGACCTTCTAAGGCTTCCCGTGGTGGAGGTAGTGACGGACGTGGTGTTGAACCACGAGCCACGAGAGCACGATCTAGGGTGGAACAGGTGGTTCACGAGGAGCCCAAAACACCTCAACCGGGAGGTGGCGATGAGAGTGCTAACTTGAGAGCCTCGGTGAATGAGGCGGTAGTTGAAGAAGTGCATCAGGTCATGCAGACGATCCTACCGTCTGTAGTGACCAAGGTGGTAAAGGCTGTTAGAGACGAGGAAAGACAGGAAAGGGGTAGAACATAGGGCTCAAGGAGACGGCCCGAGACTGAAACGGTTTTCTTCGATGACGAAGAGGAAGAAGAGCCTGCGCCGGAGACGGCACGAGGCTGTGATTATGGGGCGTTTCGGCGATGCAAACCCCCATCTTTTGATGGTAATGGCACTGCTGCCGCGGCTCATCGTTGGGTCAGAGAGATGGAAGCGGTGCTGGAAATTAGTGAGTGCCGGGAAGATCAGAAAGTTAAGTTTGCCACTCATTCTTTCGTGGACTCAGCTTTGTGCTGGTGGGACAACATAGTCCAAGTTGAGGGTAGTCGGGCTATCGGAAGGATGAGATGGCCAGAGTTAAAGAGGTTAGTGATTGAGGAGTTCTGTCCTCACCGTGAGATGGACAAGGTAGAAAGGGAATTCCTGCAGTTAGAAGCGGGGACGATGACGCATCAACAGTACACCACAAAGTTTAACGAGATGGCACGTCTGGTGCCGGATCAGGTGACTCCTCTATCCCGAAAGATAAAGCGGTATATTCAGGGTTTTCCAGCAGATATTCGCAGGCACATGATCGCTGCCCGACCGAGTACGTTTAGGTCGACGGTAGATTTGGCGGGAAGGTTATACGATGAAAGATCGATGGTGGTGACAGAAGCTAGCAAGAAAGGAGAAGGCGATCGGGATTAGAACGGGAAGCGATTGGAACGTGGCAAAGTCGCTCCAAGTAACAAAGGTGCACGGGTGGATGATCAGCGTGTAGTCATAACTGAGACGGGGTCGGAAAGGTGTGACAAGTGTGGACACAAGCACCCCGGGGAATGTAGACTGGGGACCAATGTCTGTTTCCGTGGTGGTAGGACCGGACATGTGGCGAAGAACTGCGGTATGGGGAGGTGTTATTCTTGTGGGGAGGAAGGTCACATGAGCAGGGATTGTGAGAAGCCAAGGGCGGAAGGTTCGGGAGTGAAGAAGGCTGGAAGAGAAGGACGGAGGGCAAACGCAGCAACTACACGATGACACGGGAGGAGGCTAGGGTGAACCCCGATGTTACGTCAGGTATGTTTCTAGTCAATTAACCTTTAGCCTTTGTGTAGTTTGATTATGGCTCTGGTTTCATTCCTGCTGCCTTTTTGTGATAAGTTGCATGTTAGGAATAGAAAGATATGTCATTCGACTTAGGAGCTACTATAGGTAAGTCTACTAGATTACCCAGTGCGCTAAAGGACCCTGCAATAGATTTGAGAGAGCGCTTGTTTTTCTGTTAGACCATCCCTGATAGACGTAGGTGGATAGACGTACACCTCCGGGTGAATCGAATAGTAACTTATGAGGCAAGCACCAAGTGCTGCAAAAGAGATGGATTGATTGGTGGTGCCCGATAAAATTTCGGTGCCGATCTGCGACAATGGATTATGATGAAGGCTTCACCGGGAAGGATGTACGACGATCGGAAGAGAACGGAAACAAAAGAAGAAGGAACACCGATGAGCCCTTCGATGTAGAGATTACTATTAGTGGGTTCACTAGGTTACCTGATGCCCTAGGGGATTGCGTGATGCAATTAAGAAATTTATGTCACCTGTTGTCTAAGGAACAATTTCAGCCTTTGAGTGGTTCATTGAACGGCAACGTACGATAGTTTCGACGTTGTAACAAACAAGTAGAATGGGAGGTTGAAAGTAAAGGAAAGAGCTAAATTTGGATTGAGTCACCAAATAAGCCGAATTGTCTTTCTTGTCAGTGTTTGGTTGCCAAAGGGTCATTACTCATACGTAAAGAACATCAGATAAGGGCTAGCAACTATACGCAAGTTGATGGCCGTGTTTTTCAAGCATTAAGGCTGAAGGGTCTCAGTGATGCTCTGAAGCTCAATGATTATGACGCCGAGACTTTGCTCGGATATTGTGATGATTCTTTTAATCGTAGTGACCGCACTCTACATGGCATGTTTGAGGTCGCAGGTGCTGGTCAAATAATCATTGATCAGTATGCATGGGTTGCCAATGCAGAATAGTCAAAGATAGACCAGAAATCGGATGTCGATAAATGATGTAGAGCGATTGAATTCCAGATGAGAGACTGGAAGAAGAGGTGAAACAGTATTGCCATAAGGGATTAAGGAACAACAGGTTTCGGGGACGAAACCTCTTTAAGGGGGGTAGACTTGTAACACCCCGAAATTTCATTTAAAAGAAAAGAAAAAGAAAAGTAAATCGAAAGAATAGATAATGGGCAAAAGTGGAGGGGGATAAAGTGTACAAGGTACAAAACCTTATTTTTTTTAAGGTTTAAAGGGGGCATGGCCGCCCATCCCTCCTTCACTATCTTCAATCGGCTGAAAGGAAGAAAGAAGAGAGAGAAAGCTCTCGGTTCTAGAGAGAGAAAGAGGAGGAAGCAGCTGAAAAGGTGAGTTTTCTTTTATATGAGTTCGGTTTCAGCTGGGTTTCGAGTTCTAAACCGAAGTTCTTGGTGATTTGTGTCTGTTCTCGGGACTTAGGAGCAGAATTCGAAGGTGTGTCTCGGATTTGTAGTGAGCTACTGAAAGATTGTTTCAGGTGAGTTTTCTAGGCCCCCTTTTTACTGGTTTTTAAATGTTTTGGGGCTGGAAAATGCATGTAAGTATGTTTTATAAAATCTGGGTTTGGTGCCCGTATGATTTGAATGTATGAATGTATATGTTTATGTTAAGTTTTTGCCTAGAATCGTGTGAGCATGTTTAGAACTAGGCATTATGATGTTTGGGACTTGGAATGTGAATTAGACACATGAGCAGATTACTAATACGCCTAATAAGCCCACATAGTATTAATGTGTCTGAAATTTGGACTTAGAATAATTAAGTACAAGCTAATGAGTCCAATAGTGCTTATACGTCCAAGGAAGTGCCTTAGAAATAGGCTAAGTGGGGTAGTGTGTCCAAGCATGTAATATGTCCAACAGTCCTAAAACGTCCAGGCTTATAAGTCTGAAAATTTTACTAAGTATGAGGGTGAAAAGTCTGGACCTTGGTCGTATGACCAGAGAAAATTTTCTAAGTGTAGGGTGAGAAGTCCAACAGGACTCATACGGCCAACAGGGGTCATACGCCCAGACCCGAGAATTTTTCTAAGTGTAAGCTCAGAAGTCCAACAGGGCTCATACGCCCAACAGGATCAAACGCCCAACAGGGCTCATACGCCTAACAGGGCTTATGCGCCCAACACTTAGAATTTTTTTAGGAATTTCCTGGAAATCCGAATTTCGAGGTTTTGACCAGAGTTGACTAGGGTTAATTAATAATGATGTTTTATGCATGTAATGATAATAAATGACTAACCCTTATTATTACTGACATTATTATCAGTGTATCATTATTGTTAACAATATTATTAATATTGTTAAGTATGGTATGACACGATGAAGAATGTTTAAGAATTAACGAAGAAGTATTATCATTAATAAAGTGAAAGATTAATGATAAAGAAAAATGGGACGTAAAGTGAATGATAATGAATCCTTAATGAACGAATGAAAACGTGAGAGATTTGCAAGCGAAGTGTACCAAAGTGCACGGTCCTAAATGCCACAAGCTCAACCGCGTGAGGTTCAGCTAATCTTTAAGAGTGCACGTAGAGGTTCCAGTCATGAGACTGACCTTCGGTGTGGTACACGGTGTATAGTAGGTACCCACATAGTGGGGGTGTGGAATGTCATGGTTACCCACATAGTGGGGGTGTAGTATGTCATGTTACCCACTTCGATGGGGGTGTAGTTACCCATTTCGGTGGGGGTGATGTTACCCACTTTGGTGGGGGTGTAGTTACCCACTTCGGTGGGGGTGATGTTACCCATTTCGGTGGGGGTGTAGTTACCCACTTCGGTGGGGTGATGTTACCCATTTCGGTGGGGGGTGTAGCTACCCACTTCGGTGGGGGTGATGTTACCCATTTCGGTAGGGGTGTTGTTACCCGAGTTATGTTTAACTTCGGGGGTGTGGCATGAGGCCAAACATATTTATGAGGTGAGCGACTTTGTATTGCAACAGACTCGGATGGAGTTCAATCTCTGTGATTGACTCGTACGGGATCTTTGTCGTGTATCCCGGTGTTGTGCTAGTCCACGGACATGAGTCGGGGATATTGCATGAGACAAGATCTAGATGAGAATGAGAAATATGAAAGAAAGTCTTGCACGGTCTAGGGGTAATAGAGTGTCGGTCTATGGACTGAGAGCCATAGGGGCACCAGTATGTTAGAGTATGCCTTGTCGGCTCATGGGTATGAACCACGAGGGCAGAGAAGGGAGGTGACCCTTAGAGATTTGCATGCTTAACAAATGAAAGTTAAAGAACGAACGAATGATAGTAATGAACGGAGGAACACAATGATAACGTATGAAATGGGATCCATGTCACTTGACCTCAGTAATCCTGGCTGTGTGCCATGAAGAGGGTAAAGTTTGACTGGACCTAGATAAAAGTGAAAGATAGAGGATGCATGAAAGTAATGAACGTACTAATAAATGAAATGAACGTAAGAATGAACGTAACGTATGTAAAGACGAATGTAACGAACGTATGAGTGAAAGTAAGAAACGCACGAACGAAAGCTAATGAATGAATGATGAAGATAATAATAATATTATCTACGTGTATGTATGCTGTATGATTGTATGTATAAAAGAACGGTTTTTGGATGGAAAGTAAAGTATGTTTTATTATAAAACTAGAACTCACTCAGCAACGCTGACGTTTTATGTATTTTCCAGTTGGCAGGTATGTTGCTGAGGATGGCACGAGGTGACTACTCAGTTGTTGAGGCTGGCATCCATATTTTGACATGTCAATGTATTTTGAAATGAAAAAGAATGTTTTAATGAAATAAATGACATGTTTTTGTTATTAATGAATGTTTTTAAATTCCGCTGCGAGTAAATATGTGTTCTAAAACGTTTTATGTGCGATGAATGACCAACTGTGAGGTGCCCGGAACGGGGCCTTACAAGCTATTCACTACAAACAGGCTTTTCAAGGATATGCATTGAGAGATTCCAACTTCATATGGTCCCCTACAGTTGATGAGTGGACAAGAGCCGAAAAGGTTTGCAAGCTTCTTGAAGTTTTTTTAAAAGCTACTAATTTGTTTTCAGGTACATCATATCCGACTTCAAACTTGTTTCTTACTGAAAATTTTAAAGTGAAAAAAGAGATAAGTAATGCATTTATATCAGATGATTCTTTTTTGGCGGAGATGAGTGTACCGATGTATGAGAAGTTTGAAAAGTATTGGGGGGAAATTGGGGTGCTTATGTCTATTGCATCCATTTTAGATCCCCGTTTTAAGTTGGTGTCAGTTGATTGGACTTTTGAGAGGTTGTATCCGGTAGAGGAGCGCGAGATTCGGGTTCAAGATGTCACTAGCAAGTTAAAAACTCTTTTTCAAAAGTATTTCAATGCATTTAAGGCATCTAAGGTGGTCACAAGTTGCTCAAAGGACTCATCTTCTTTTAGTGAACAAAATTTACCCGGAGATGATTTTTTAACATACCTCAAATCAAGACCAATCGAGACCGGACAAAAAACTGAACTTGAGTTGTATCTAGAAGAGCCTAATTATACATGTGAGGAGTCAAAGTTTGATGTGTTGAAATGGTGGAGTCATTATTCAAGCAAGTTCCCCGTTTTAAGTAAAATGACTAAAGATATTTTTGGCATCCCGATCACAACCGTGGCTTCTGAATCGGCTTTTAGTGCTGGGGGGCGTATATTGGATGACTACAGAAGCTCTCTTACAAAGGATATGGTTGAACTTCTTGTTTGTGGAAGCGATTGGTTAAAGGCCATCTCAAAAACAACCATACAAACATTGGAAGTAAGTTTATATTCATATTTTTCTTCGTTTCTACTATATACTTAAAACTAATATTATCTTTTTAATGTCTAGAAATCTGCAAAAGAAGAAGAAAAATTGGAGATTGATGTTTTAATTCCAGATGAGTGTGGTAACAACTAATAGTTATGAAAGGTATATTCTATAAAACCTTTATATATACATTGTCAATAATATTGAAGCCTACAATATATACTATTATGTTTAGTCTAAAATGTTTAATTAAACGTTGCTATTGGCTTTTTTAGGTGGACATGGAAATGATCGTGAAAATCATCATTGGTGGACTTTTTGAAGATTAGTTGTATTGTCTTTCTAAGAATTTTAAGTTTGACTTATAACTTAATGTGTTTGAATTTATATTTTGTGTAACTTTTATTTCGTATGGTTTTTTGTTAACTTGTTAGGTTTGTTATTGGAACTTGAAACTCTTGAATGAATGAAAAACCGAGCTAAACGGAGCCGGTATGTATTTTGTTATGCTAAATTTGTTATAAAACCGAGCAAAACCGAGCGAAACCGAGCTGCTCTGTTAAATTCGATCCGAGCACGAGCATGACTTTTCCGCTCGCTTTTATAAATTCGATCCGATCCGATCGGCTCGATTTTAAATCCGAGCGATTTCGAGCATACCTTCGCTCGGATCGGATCGGCTCGTGAACAGCCCTACTTATGGGAGTATTAAGGAGGTTAAAGAAAGCATGAAGATACACTCGAAGAGAGTGTGATTTTTATTTCCAAACAAGAATAGGCCATTGAAATTCCCACCCGAATTCATACAATTATAAAACTAGAATAGTTATTGTTAAGTGCGATCAATTTTCACTAGGAGCCAATCTGGTGAAAGGTTCTTTAACAATGAAACACCAAGGACAAGCAACTTATTTGGAGTCGATTCCAAATACCTTTAAGTGTGGGATTAGAAAAGTCAAAACCACTTTCTTTCCAAATATTTTTTTTTCATCAGTACTGCTTATATATATAGAAAGAGAGAGTCATTTCCTCCTCTAACAAAATTACCCCCCCCCCCTTTTCGTAGTTCGGGTCAAATTCCGGCACTGAATTTCTATCTTTATGGTTGCACTTATTACATAGACTAGTGGGGAACCCGAGTTGTATGACGGGATAAGATCTTTATATTTCATGAGTTTTACTTGTTATTTTTTTAAACATTCTTATGTACTGCCATATACTTCCCATAGTTAATACGTTTGATGTCATATATTTCATTGAAGCAATCACAAATAAATAGAAAAATCACATAAACAAAATTTCTGGCAAAATTCCTTCATGACAGGCGTGGTGGGTTTCTTTCTTGTGCAATTTTCAAATTAATTAGCTAACACAACTAACATTTTACTTTACCGTTAGTATTATCAAATTGTCCGAATATTTCTTCTTAATTCATTTCATGCATAAAGACCACAATGGTGTTGTCATGTATCAGCAAAATATTTTGAGGAATAATCGTGGACGTAGACTTGGTTTGATAAATGTGTGTTAGAAATTGCAACGTTTTATCATTTTGGATATGTCACCTTAAAAATAGAAAAAGTGATAAATGGTTTAATAATTAAAAGCCTAGGTCATTGGTTTCTCACCGATCTAGAACATGAGTTTTAGGTAGTCATTACTCTACCCATAAATTCATTGAAGTTACTACCCTAGATCATAGTCGATATTCACTGGCCTAAACTCACAAAATATGAGAGAGTTGAGATGTATGTATATATGTTATTAAGCGAAAATCATAAATATCAACATGATTAAAATTATTAAATAATATTTTATTAATTGAAATGTCATAAATATCAAAATTATCAAAACTATTAAATAATATAATATCTTATTAAGTGAAATGTAATTTATATCAAAATT
The DNA here is from genome assembly GCA_024085815.1 of Flaveria linearis. Lineage (NCBI taxonomy): Eukaryota > Viridiplantae > Streptophyta > Magnoliopsida > Asterales > Asteraceae > Flaveria > Flaveria linearis. The sequence continues at coordinate 24,467,276 of CM044013.1, read as the reverse complement.
ATCAAAACTATTACATAATATAATATCTTATTAAGTGAAATGTCATTTATATCAAAATTATGAAATAACATAAATACCCCTAGTATGTCTTAAAATTTATTAAAGTTTCATTTTTACCCATGAAAAGATGCATTATAAGGTATAAGATAATTATAAATAATCGGTGGATTTTTGTTAGGACCGTGTACGTATGGAGTACTAACTGATTTAACGTGAAACTAGATCAAATAGTGCGGAATCATATTTGATTGGCGATCCAATCAGAGAGAACGTTAATCCGATCAAAACTAACGATTAGAATACGTTAATAATTTATTAGAAGTGATCAGAAACGTTCTATGAAGTTGGACGGAACTCTCTGGACGAACAGGAAAGGCTAGGGTTAAGAATTCTCGAAGTGTTACGTTTTTCCACGAATTAAGTGGTATTTATAGGTTACAGGTTTTATTCGTACGACTGAGCCATGCGTATGGCTCAGTCGTGCAACTGAGTCGTACGATTGATTCATTCGTACGACTGAGTCAGTCTTATGACTCAATCGTGTGTATGGCTCAATCACCTGGTTCAGTCGTGCGACTGGCCCATTCGCATGGTCCAATCATACGACTGAATCATGAGACTTAGTTAAACATATTCCTGAACCTTTAACGATACAGAACTATGTCTAAGAACTGTAAACCTATATAACATGTTCACATAAGCGTGTAATAATCAATCATATGAATAGATATAACATTCAATAACCAATAGACATTCAACGAAGAGTTTTCATTACATATATCAACATTACATCTGTGTAACAAAATGAAAGTCAATTACATTTAAGCTCACTAGAACGAGAACTAGGGACATGTGTACCAACAAACTCCCCCTTAGACCTAGTTCTATCTATTCTTTGACCTCCTTTCTAAACTCTTCAAACCTTTTGACTCTTTCTTCTTTAGAAACCCCAGCATGAATATTAAGTGTAAAGCATAAGCGTATGACATGTTGAAACTGAAGTGCTTGCACTATATCCTGCGTATCAAAAAACAATGGCCACTTGTACAATGTATAAACATCAGAAGCTGACAAGTTTATGAGCCACATTGGGTCAAACACCCTTATTGTATCCACAGTTCCCTCCCTATCCAAAACAATGACGGCTTCTCCTGCGCGCCAGTCATAGTACCACCATTTGAAATGGGGTGTAAAGTCTTGTGGCATCTCCCTCAAAGGTATACGAGACATCGTGCGCGGAGGGTGCCATTTCAAGAATATCTTTGGTCTGCCAGTAATAGGATTAACCTCAGTTCTTCTGATATACCTCGTCGCCTGTTGAGGTTTGAAGTTAACCCATATGGTAAGATATTCTCTTTTCAGTGCAGCCTCAAACCATCCTGACATCTTCTTCGAGTCGGCGTATAGCAGCTTTAGGCGTGCCAACTGGTTGAGCTCAAAACCGGGGAAAGTCTTTAGATCATATGGAAATCAAAAGTTATCCCCCTCTCCCTCTTTACTGCATAGACGTTAAGATCCTCGAAGTATGCCCACGCTATGATCTTTTCTGACACCTTCAGATGTTTCTTCACTTTGTAGAGCTTGGTGTAGGTACTTGGCTTTGCTGCAGCGCGCTGGGCTCAGATCTCTGAGAAGCAAGCCGCCCATTCAGCCTTTCTGATATCTACATCGGCGTCCGAGGCTGGGGCTTGACTTGTTGATGCACCTGCTTCTTTTTCCTTCTGATTCAGCTTCTCCAGTGTATCACTGCCAAGAGTACTACCCAAATCAGGAGACAAATTTCCCTCTCGGTCAGGGTATTCTGGATAATGCGGGGCTGTAACGTCTTCAATCTCGATTTCATCTATGTCTTTCAACTCCTCGTCACTAGCCACATCAAAAGTAGGAGCATCCTTGACTATCTCATCCGGATTCAGCCGGAACATTTCAGCGAGTTGCTCGTTAGTGAGATCGTGAATTATTTCTCCTTCTTCAGGAGTATAACTCACAAACCTCCTAACTATCCCTTGCAGATCAAGTATCATAGTCAATTGCGACTTGATCTGCTGTAAGTGAGCAACATCGTGCTCATCTTACTGATATGTTGGATTTGCTTGATTTAAACATGTAGCACAGTAATAGTTAGTATGTAATCAAGATAATCAAACACTGAATAATAAAATATGTACATTAATTACATAACATCAATTGATGATTTTAAGTACAAAAGTAAATATAACATCTAATCTTTACTTTTGCCTTGAATCATGGCCGGGTCTTCTGCAGATGGAGAGGTAGGTGAGGCAAACGATTATGCTCCTTGGTCTTGTCTCTTCTTCGTTTTTTGCTCTTGACCATGAGCAGCGGCAGATGCAGCTGCATCTCCTTCATCGTCCTCATCATCATCCTGCCTACCTCTTGCTTCATTACCACTCATATCATCTTCATCATCACTTTCATCATCTTCATCATCATCTCCATCATCATCTCCTTCACCAAGCTTCAGAGGCTCATCCTTGGATCCTTTGAGTTGGAGCATGATCTTCTTGTTTGCAGCCTCCAACTCCTCCAGCTTCTTGGCAGACTCCTCCTTATGCTCTTGGAGTTTGGCGATTTGCTCTGCCTGCTGTGAGATCTACTAAGCTTGGGAAGCATTAAGCTCCACCAGCTGACGTAGCTGTGCAGTCTTCTCCTTATCAGCGGCTAACAGCTTTAGCACCATCCTATTCAGTGCTGACAGCTATTCCTCTACCCTAATGGGAGGTAGAGTAGATCCGGTGGGATATGTGGAAGGGCTGGCTTGGTGGCTGGTGGTTGTTGCAGTGGCTGTGGTGAATATGGGTGGTGGAGTATGAATATGTGGAGAGGTATGGGGGGTGTCTGTGGTAGGTGGAGTAGTGGTGGTAGGTGGCGTAGTGGTGGTAGGTAGTGTAGTGGTAGAGGTGGTGGAGGTAGAAATCAGTGTGAACCTCCGTCTCTTCGGCTTCATCCCATGGGGCTGAGCCATCCTCTTCCTCCGAGTCCCTCTTGACCAGGAGGCTCCCCCTTGGCTACTGGGCTGGTCTGGGGTGTATGATGGATCTGAAATAGCCTCCCCAAACCCGCCCGGACGTCCACCAACCGTCCTAATCCCCCTCTCGGTGGCAACCACCCGGCTGCCTACCGTCTAGTCAGCGGCTCCTCGTCCGACTCCTCCTCTTCATCAGGCTGGAAGTCCTGATGGAACCCCGCAGTCTCTAAATCACCTTGTGGAGATGGTGGAGATGTAACTTCAGCAGTAGTGGTCTAAGTATGAGAAGGACCTGTATCTCCACCATCACCATTATCATCATCATCAAAGTCATCATCAGGTAAAACTATCTGCTCTGTATCAGAATCACTATTGTCGTGGCGCCATTTCCTCTTCGCTGGCGCCACATAGTCTTCACGGGCCAGATGCCCAAAAAGACTCCTTACCGGGGCTTTACCTGCTTACCCCGGTACACCCTCATCCTCCCGAGAGTGGTGTCATCCATTACCTCGAGGACAACAACATCCTCCTTCTCCTTGGGCAGCGAGGGGAGCTTCTGATCTATAATCATCTGCAGAAAGCGTGGGTATATGCAGAAGCTTTCTTTCCCCTTCGCCTCAATGTTCTCCACCATGTAGGTGAAGATCATCCTTGAAAAGCTGAATGGATGATTCAGCACCAACGCCACGTAGGCGTTTTGCATCTGGTCGGAGAGCTCGTCAAAGCCACCCTTCCTTGAGGCGATGCATCTCAGCAGTACATGGGCTAAGTGTTTGAACTGGGGGCACAAGTTGCTCTTGTTGAGCATACTTGCATTGATGTACCCCGAGTACTTAGCCCTCATGAAGCAACCTCGAACAGTAAGGGGATGTAATCGAGTGGGGCAGTCAGTATCATCCCCGAACTCTAACACTGTCCTGATATCCTCCTCTGATATCTCTATGGCCTCCCCAAATATGGAACTCCTGATACGATGGGGCTCAGAGGACCTGTCAACTACTGCGCTTTCCTAGAAAGCCTGCTGTACTGATCTGTAGGGTGTGCACTGTGTCGAGATAGCTCGGAATATCCTCGATCGACGTAGAAAAGAGATAATGCCAGCAAACTCCGCAGCATTGCGGGATGAGAGATCAAGATGAGCACAGATGTTGTGCTTAGTACTCATCATCCACCGACTCGCCATCTGTGACACAAAGTAAATAAACATTAGTACGTGTCAAAGAATACCAGTTTTGTTCCATGAACTTGAAAATTTTGTTCAGTCGTGCGACTGAGCTGAGCGACTAAGATCTAGTCGTGCGAATGAGCTGTGCAATTGAGATCTAGTCGTGCGAATGAGCTGTGCGACTGAGTTCTAGTCGTGCGAATGATCTCATACGTACGACTGAGTCATACGACTGGACTTAGTCGTATGTTCTCTTATGCGTTTACCTCAGTCGTGCGACTGAGCTCATACGTATGGTTCAGTCGTGCGATTGAACCATTTGTCCATCTCAGTCATGCGGTTGAGCCATTCGCATAGCTCAATCGTGCGATTGAAGTTCATCAGGGTGTCCAATGTCCGACTGTTGGTTAATTCAAATTCAATTTTTGAGCAAAATGCTTAGTTTTAGTGGTTTATTAGTCATATTTAGGTTGTGGATTGACGTTGTGGATTGACTCATTAGGTTTGCAGATGACCGACTAAACCCCTAATAACTTTAGTTTGATCAAAATGCTTAGTTTTAGTGGTTTATTAGTCACATTTAGGTTTGGTTAACATTAGGTCTTAATTTTGATCCTTTTGTCGTATAGTAACTGATTTTTCGTGCTAACTTTGTCGCGAAATACCTGTGTAATCAAAACAAAACGTCAGAGAGCGTCAAATAATGGTCTATAGAGATCAAATGAATTTTTGGCAATATGGGTTTGTGTCGTGCATCTGAGAGGCGATTTGGGTGAATGAACCGACTGTGACCGACTCCCCCTGTATTTATACTAGGGCAACCTTCAGTCGTGCGACTGAGCCTAGTCGCATGATTGATTCGTGCGACTGAGCTTCAGTCTTGCGACTCGCCCATACGGTCACCTCTAATCGTACGATTGAGGGTTATTCGTGCGACTGTCACAGTCGGTCACCTCTAATCGTGCGATTGGTTTCATTCGTATGGTCCAATCGTACGACTGGTCCATACTATGGTCCAGTCGTTCGAATGGGTCATCCTTATGACATTTTGACATTTTAACCATTTGACACTTAGCCCCTGATAACAGTAGATAAAACATTTTGAGCTGTTTATCATCTCAGACATGATCATTTTAAATTAAAGAATCTTTGATCACCTCAGACGTGATCCATTTATCCAACTGTTCACCTCAGACGTGATCCATTTATCCAACTGATCACCTCAGACGTGATCCATTTACTTTTTCAGAAACAAGTGATTTAAGATTAACTTTAAGTTCGTTTTGTGACATTTATAGAGATGAATAACATAGCACAGTCCGACACTGACACACTTTACAAATAACTTGAAAACTAAACTAAGTAACAAAATAAACATGTTTTTGTGATTTTGTTATGGTAGGGTAGAATAGCATATTAGCATTAACATCATTTCTAATACAGATTCATATGGAATCAGACAGGCATAAACATAATTACTTGGAACTTTTGTAGATATATTGAAATGAAACAAACATATTTACATATCACAGTTTCTCATTCATCTGAGACTTCTAAGCGCTAACTGGAAATCATGCTGGATCTGTTATGTAACACACATTGATTTTGAACATCAGGCAGTGCAGCCATAACGATTGTCAGTATAGTTGTCCACTTAAATCCGTACATAGATTTTTGACACACACCGGTGATTAATTAGGTGAATTAGATCAGCAAGTATTTGTGTGTCCCACAGGTATATGGTAATCAATCTTACTCAGAAGATTTTTGAGCGGTCCATGGAATAAGAAGATTTTGCTTCTAAGAACTATCAAAGAGATGCTAAGCCTCAGGTCAGTGCCATTGCACAACAGAGAGGCGCAAACAACAATAAATTCTTAGAACGGATAGGTTATGCCAAGCCTCAGGTCAGTGCCATCGTACAACAGAGAGTAGCGCAATACCTATCTTCTTCTTAGAGCAATATATTATAATATACATTTTTCCAGTGATGTTTGTCATCTTTTTGCTCTCTGTTTTTCGGGTCTTTGCACACACTTATGGCATTCAATTGCTCCTCACCCTTTATTGGAAATTGATTGATTGTGCATACCAAGGATACCATGGGAACCCACACCTTGTTGATTAACTTAATTTTAAGTTGAATCACCAATGGTGTCTACTAGTCTATTGTTTTGAATCTACCGACACATCGTATAATTAACTAGCACCTCCCTAGCACCTCCCTAGATCGACTTTCTCCGTCTAATTACAGTTACAAACAAGCGAACTATCATTTTCCCAATTTGTTAGACTTAGAATTCTCTGATTAACACTTTTCTATGATTTAATTAAGCTAAGATTGCACAAATTGAAAGTCTTTTTGGTGTTCCAAGTAACTCGACGTCTGTGTACTATCACTTTTCATTTTTTTGAATCTCATTCTTAATTCTGTTGTTTTTGCCTTTTTAGCTTGTCTGCCCTCCCCCCTTTTTTTAAGTAAATAAATACTGAAACTAAACTAATCTCCCCCTAAAATTCTAAAACCGAAAATATTTTTTTGTTTTCGGATTTTTAAGACAGGAAATTGAAATAATATAAATAAAAGAAAATAAAAAGAAAAAGAAATTTAAACAAGTGTCGGACTAAGCATTTGTCTCTTCTAGAATGACGTCACTTTTCTTTTTCACGTCGTTGACCTGTAACAGACAGAAAAATCTGGGTTTATCAAATGGTTTAGTGTAGAGGTCGGCGCGTTGAAAATCCGTGTTTATTTTAACCACATCAATTAATTGTTTTTTATAGCAATCACGTGTGAAATGATACTTTATGCCGATGTGTTTTGTTTTAGGGTGTTGAACAGGATTTGTAGTTACAGCTATGGCAACAGAATTATCAACAAAAATAGGGGTATTAGAAAATTGCAAACCGTAGTCCCGTATTTGCTGTTGAATCCAAATGATCTGAGAGCAGCAACTTGCAGCAGCAACGTATTCAACTTTACATGTTGACAAAGCAACAGATGTCTGCTTCTTGCATTGCCAAGTGACTAAACGCCTTCCAAAGAACTGACACACTGCTGATGTTGACTTGAAGTTCATCTTGCAGCCACCATAGTCTGAATCACTTTATACGGTTAGCTCAAAGTCATCATCATGAGTATACCACAACCCCAGTGTTGGAGTACCCTTCAGATAACGAAATATCCTTTTCACCCCAATCAGATGATTTACTTTTGGTTTTGCTTGATATCTGGAGCACAGACATGTGGCGTACATGATATCTGGACACGAGGCAGTGAGATACATAAGAGATCTGATTATTTCATGACACATAGTGGCATCCACCAAATCCCCATTCTCATCAGGTGTCACATCATGATTTATGGCAAGTGGGGTACCGGCAACAGTGACATTTTCCATATCAAATCGACTCAGAATGTCTCCAACATACTTAGTTTGATGCAGAAAAATGCCGGTAGGTGTCTGATCCACCTGTAAACCCGGGAAGAACTTCATCTCTCCCATTGCACTCATTTCAGACTCTGCCTTCATCACAGATTCGAATTCTTTACATAATTCTTCGTTTCGAGAACCGAAGATTATGTCATCCACATAAATCTGCACCATTACTAAATCTCCATCTTTCTCTTTGATAAACAACGTGCAGTCAATCACACCCCTACGAAAACCATGCTTTAACAGGTGGGTGGAGAGCTTCTTATACCAAGCTTAAGGACCTTGGTATATCCCGTACAGATCCTTGTCCAGCTTGGAGACTCTGTCCTGATGGTAAGGATCCTCAAATCCTTCGGGTTGACTGACGCAGACTACTTCACGGATTTCTCCATGAAGGAATGCACTTTTAACATCCAGCTGATAAACCTTGATCTCCATGTAGGATGCATAGGCCAAAAAGATGCGAATAGCTTCCATTCTTGCCACTGATGTAAACACTTCATTGTAGTCGACTCCCTCGACTTGTCTGAAGCCTTGAACGACCAATCTTGCCTTGTTTCTAATTACGAAACCTTGGTCGTCCTTCTTGCAGCGTAGCACTCATTTGGTGCCTATTACTTTCACTCCTTTGGGCCTGTCAACGAGTGTCCACACTCCAAACTTCTTGAACTGAAGCAGCTTTTCCTGCATAGCGTTGACCCAAGCCTCATCCTTCAGGGCACCACTTACGTGTTTGGGCTCAACTTGAGAAACAAAACATTTGAAAGCCCCATTATTCACGTAGCCCTTTTCCATAATTGCATCATAATCAGCAGAGTATAGCTGATTTCTCATATGCACACCGGAGTGAAGATCCCCAATGATAGTCTCCGGGGGATGATTCACACTGATTCTAGTCACATGTGTCGTAGGAACAACAACTTCAGTATCCAGATTTGTGATGGTAGGTTCAGTATCCGGATTCCCTGATGCATTCTCAGCATCTGTTGAGCTTCCATTTTGATTAACGTTATGCTCATAACTTGTCTCAACTACTTCTTCATCGTCTGATAATTCATCACTCTTGTCTTGAGCAGAAGCTGAAGATTCCGAAGCGCCACTAGCCGGTGCCATATTGCTGATATCCAGATTCGATGTATTTAAGACATCATACATCATCTGAGCAGCAATCTTTTCATCTGAATCTATCTGATGAAGGTTGAATGATTTAAAAAAGCCATCATAGTCGAAGAATGATGACGGACCTTTTCCAGCAGGGGGATGGTGTATCGTTGCACATCGACGTTGCACCACACTTCTACCTGACCTGTCGAGTTGTTATAAACCCGTTTGTCTGGTATGTTATATCCAAGAAAGATCCTCTGATCTGCTTTATCCCTGAACTTGCCCACTGAACTTGCCCTCCGGAGTTTTCTTCAGTAACGTGCATGGAGCTCCAAATGGTTCCAGATACTCCCGGTTAGGTTTGCGTTTATGAAGCAACTCATAGCAAGTCTTCCCGTGTCGCTTGACTACTACACACGATTAAGCGTGTAGCACGCATTGGCAACAACTTCATTCTAGAACTGTACTGGCAGTTTTGAATCTGCCAACATAGTCCTTGCAGTCTCGATCAAGCTCATATTCTTGCGTTCAGCAACTCCATTCATCTGTGGCGTGTATGCAGTGGTGAACTGATGAAAAATTCCCTTTTCCTTGCAGAAAGTATCCATCCACTGATTCTTAAATTTAGTTCCATTGTCTGAACAAACCTTCCTGACCTTCAGATTGTAGAAAGACTCCAGTGTGGTGACGAGCACCTTGAACGATTCAAATGTTTCAGACTTAGCTTTTAGAAACATCACCCAGGAGAAACGTGAGTAGTCATCTGTGACTACAAAGCAGTACCAGTCTCCAGCGATACTCTTGGTGCTAAAGGGACAGAAAAGATCCATATGCAGTATCTCCAGGGGCATCTCGATAGAGTTAACGTGCTTAGTCTTGTGAGACTTCCTGGTCTGCTTTCCCTTCTTGCACGTGACACAAAAATCTGGAAGTTTGAAGTTCTTTACAGTAACTCCCTCAACTAGGTTGTTATGAATCAGATGATTCATTTTCCTGTGATTTATGTGTCCCATTCTCCTGTGCCATGAGATGGACTCCTTCTCTGTTGCCTTTGATAAAAAGCACTGAACAGTGGACTCATTAGTAGAAGCATTTGACATATCCAAGACGTACAAATCGTTGTACCTTGACGCTGACATTAATACCTGCTCCTTAGGAATCTCCATCTCCTTCTTCAGAATGTAACACTTCCTATTGTCAAACATTACTTTGAAACCTTTGTCACATATCTGAGAAACTGAAAGCAAATTGTTTTCTAACTGTTAAACATAATTTACTTTATTAAACTTTACCTTTTCGTTACCTACTTCTCCTTGTGCGGTAATGTATCCTCCTTTGTTTCTAGCGAAAGAAACATGTCCCCCTTTAATTTGTTTGATGTTGAAAAGGAGAGACTGATTTCCCGACATGTGCCTGGATGCTCCGCTATCTACAATCCATGTGTTGGTAGAAGCACTATAACGGACAACCTGCACACCATAGAAAATAATTAGTTAAGGAGGGGGACCCAAGCCTTTACTGGCTTGGGTTTCCTAGAGGCATCACACATCACAAACTCGACCCACTGTCCTTTTGGAGTTGGAGGAACCTCATTCTTCTGCTTATCAACACTATCAGACACATCAGATGTTTTAGCTTTCCACAGACCATCCTTGTGTAAGGCTTGTTTATAGTAAACCGATGACTGATTTACAGTTTAAACTTTAGATTTATTTTCAAAAGTAGGTTTCACCTCAGGCATCATAGACTTGCTAGTGACTTGTCTGTGTTGTCTGTGGTGTTGGGGAGATGCATAAGAGCTAGCAGGTGTTTTAGACCTAGCAGGTGTCTTAGATCTCTATTTTAAGGAAACCGGTTTAACTTCCTGATCTAGTTCAACTTTAAGCCTAGGTGTCTGAGAGCGAGGACAGTGTGAAGAAATGTGACCTCTTTGTCCACAAGTATAACATGATCTCCTCTCAACAGTACTAGGAGATCTCTTGTGGGGTGGGGAGTACACTTCAGGCATGGGTCTTTTGGTCTCAACTTTAGGTTTTTCACCTTTTTTGACAAATTTGATTTGTTTAACATTATGATTACTTTGTCTTTTAACATGAGTGAGATCTTGCTTAACCGATTTGGACTGAGTAGGTTTTGAAGTCTTAGGTTTTGTTACAGCAGATTGTGAACTCGAACCAAGAGATACATTATCATCCTTTTTCACCCGGTCCTCAATGACGGTTTTATCCTTTGTGCCTGATGTAGAAGTCTTCTTATCGGAAACCGGAGGAGCAGGTTTAACTGCAGTGTCCGGATCACTGACCAGAGGAGTAGTCACCACATGGTCCTTGATGGGATTATTGTTAACCGGTCTCTGTTTGGTGTTCAGGAGAATCTCATGTGGTGGAGGCACAACTTTATAACCCAGCCCTTCCCCATTGTTTCTTTCTTTAACCAAGTTTTTCAAGATGTTAGAGGAACTAACTAAACTATGTAGTTTTTGCTTTAAGGATTCATTTTCAACTTGTAAAACAGCTCTATCCTTTTTAGTTTCCTCAATTATTTTTATGTAAAACTTTATGTCATTTTCTTGGTTAAAAGCAACAACCTCAGTTTCTTTTAATTGTTTTCTCAGCAATTCAATTTTCTCTTTAAAACTGCTTTCATTTTGCTTTAATACTCTATTTGCCTCAGTGCAAAGTTTTAAGTCATTTACTAAATTATCATTATATTCTAATAACCTAGCAAATTTCAGATCGATGCATTCCCTAAACACATTACATTCAACATAAGCATGTTTATCAAAGAGATCGTCTTTTGATTCTACCTGTGCAGATGTAGAGGTGCCAGCCATGAAAGCAGCCTGGGGTTTTTGATGTGCTTCAGATTCTGCATTTAGTTCATCCTCCACTAGTTGATCAACATCAGCTATAGTCTCATTCACATCAGCAGTATCAAGCTCAACTGAGTTCTCCCCCTCACTCGCTGAGTCGTCGTTCAGATCATCAACCAATGCAATGTTAGCTTCACCATCAGATAAGAAACATAAGGACCAGTCTTGTCCTTCATCACCCTGTGCTACCATTGCTTTGGAGTCATGGCTGGTTGACGTTGCCTTTTTGTCCTTATCCTGCCTGTTAAATGATGAAAACAGGTTGCCATTTCCTGTCTTCTTAGGTTTAACACTCTCTCTTGAAATGGCCTTTTTCACCGCAGTTGAAACAGGTGACTTTTGACTAGTCAAATCCAAAAGTTGTATTCTTTGTAGCCACCAGGTTCTGTCCTGTCTTTTTAACAAACTTCTTAGCTCTACGCATAGCACTAGCGAGAGCCCACATGATATCCATCCGCTCCAGCTCAGTTTCATCCACTTGCTCGTAATCTTCGTCGCCCAAGTGGCAGTTACTAATCTTTACTGCTACTAACCCGTCATAAGAATGTACCACAGCAGCAAGTAGATCCATATGCTCCTTAGCCACTTCCACAGTTACATTGCTCAGATGCTCTGTCATTAACTTCGTCAATTGAGTTTCTGCAGAACTATGTTGTACCCCTGATGAAACATTTGACTCACCACCTGAAGATGCACTTTGAACGTTTACAGATGTGTTAGACATGAAAGCAGTCTGCAAAGGAGCACTAGAAGACGCTGTAGTAGGAGTCACATTATAGAGAGAAGGATTCTGAGTGTAGGTTCCCTTCTTAGACTTGTACTTATGTCGTACCTCTTCCTCCCTCAATTTTAGAATAAAATCATTTATGTCCAATGTCTCCAGCATAGCATTATGTCTCAAAGTGGAAACAAATGAATCCCACTTATCAGGTAACCCATCCGCCAAACTCGACTCTTTATCTTCCATGGACGTTTTAACCCCATGAGTGTGCAGTTCACTCATCAAATGATAGAAGCGGTCGATCACATCATCCAAACTTTCATTCCCAATTGAAGAGAAATTGTCAAATTCCTTCTTCAAATCTTTAGCCTTTAGAGACTTAAGCGTAGCATTTCCTTCATAACGTTTCTCTAAAGCCGTCCATAACTTCTTGCACAGCTTGTGCTCTGAGAACTTATGGAAAATGTCCTTTGGGATGGACTGTGTCAACAAAGCATAGGCCTTCTTTTCAGCATTATACGCAGTCTTTTATGCCTCATTCAAACCACTTAGAGTCAGTGGAACACCGTCAGCTCCAACTGGCATAGTGTAGCCAGTCTCAATAGTGCTCCATAAGTTGGTGTCCACTCCATTTAAATGAATCTCAAACCGTTGCTTCCATTGAGGATATTCGTCAAGTGACAGAAGCTTCGTTGGTTTGTTGTGATTTCCGATCTCATTTCCAAGAGCAAGAGATTCTGAATTCTGGAGTCCTTCCCGGCTGAGAAAGTGAAGTTCTATCTATCCATAATGAACTAGTCTGAAACTTGACAAACTGACTGGGTATGCGACTGGGACTCAACCGTGCGATTGAGCTTAGTCATACAAATGAGCAGACGACTAGGACACTCGTGCGAATGAACAACCGACTGGGCCAATCGTGTGATTGAATAAACAACTGGGCCAATCATGCGATTATGCTGTGAGAATGAAGTTCAGTCATGCGATTGGGTTAATCGTGCGACTGAGACTACTGAATTCAAAATTTTTCAAAATTTTCACGCAATTCGACCTAAAAACACAATTTTGAAAACCCTAATCGGCTGAAACTCGAAAAAGACTAACTTTTGAACACATGCACTCGTAAAAACTGAATTTTAATGCAAAAAGAACGGATCTTTTGATTGAAAACGTTGACATTTGCAAAAACGTGATTAAATCCACGTAGAATCAAGAGCCAAAGCTCTGATACCACTTGTTAGGACCGTGTACGTACGGAGTACTAACTGATTCAACGTGAAACCAAATCAAATAGTGCGGAATCCTATTTGATTGGCGATCCAATCAGGGAGAACATTAATCCGATCAAAACTAACGATTAGAATACGTTAATAATTGACTAGAAGTGATCAGAAACGTTCTATGAAGTTGGAAGGAACTCTCTGGACGAACAGGAACGGCTAGGGTTAAGAATTCTCGAAGTGTTACGCTTTTCCACGAATTAAGTGGTATTTATAGGTTACAGGTTTCATTTGTACGACTGAGCCATGCGTATTGGCTCAGTCGTGCGACTGAGTCGTACGATTGATTCATTCGTACGACTGAGTTAGTCTTATGACTCAATCGTGCGTATGGCTCAATCACCTGGTTCAGTCGTGCGACTAGCCCATTTGCATGGTCCAATCATACGACTGAATCATGAGACTTAGTTAAACATATTCCTGAACCTTTAACGATACAGAACTATGTTTAACAACTGTAAACCTATATAACATGTTCACATAAGCATGTAATAATCAATCATATGAATAGATATAATATTCAATAACCAATAGACATTCAACGAAGAGTTTTCATTACATATATCAAACATTATATCAGTGTAACAAAATGAAAGTCAATTACATTTAAGCTCACTAGAACTAGAACTAGGGACATGTGTACCAACAAATCTTTTTTTCCAGTTATGTGTAGTGTTATGTTTGCAATGTAACTTGATCATGTTGTTGCGTTGGCATTTTGCTTTGTTTTAGATGCATTATAAGGTATAAGATAATTCCTTCGTTGATTTCTTAGTTATTTCTCTTTTGTTTAGTGAATGGTTTTATAGTGACGCCATGTGCGCTAACATCTTGTGAGTTAGTAAAAAGGGAAGTGCCGTGATGTTTTTTGTGTTCTTAAAGTTAAAGTTAATACTTTTTACATTGGAATTCATTGTGTATGCATATGATGAAGTTTAGGTTATGTTATATGACACAGATTTACTATTTTTATGTCTTAGAAGGTTAATGGTGTAATGGGGTGTGATCATTTGTCACCGTTGCAGCTAATAGTCATTCAGGTATCTTTTCGTTAACGATACCAAGTGAATCCTTTTATTGGATGAAATCATCACAATATCTGGGGTGAAACATTGCAACTACTTGTGAAATGGTACAATCAATGATAGTTATGATTGTTGGTAGTTAATATATACTACTTCAATAGGAAAATCCATTAGTACTAAGTTACCATCAATTGTCATGTTGTTCTAGACTTGTAAGAATCGTATATTCCATATATTGATTGATTACAATGTGAGGAATACAAGCTTAATATATAGACAATACATAATAAGGAAAGGAGCTAATTCTATGAAGGATCACCACAATTATAATTATATACATTCTAAATATACATATGGCTGAAATTAGGCAGTGATAATGCAATATTCTTTATGATTCGATAATGATTTGGTAACAGTTTAGTAAGCATGTCCGCAAGTTGATTGAGGATCCGTCAGATACTCCGATCTTGGATCGATTTCGAAGAAAAGGTGCGCATGCCAATGGTTTAGTAAGCATGTCCGCAAGTTGATCTTGTGAGCTGATGTGAAGGACCTGTAGTTTGCAAGCAGAGACTTGTTCCCGAACAAAGTGATAGTCAAGAGCAATGTGATTCATTCGGGAAAGGTCGAGAGAGTAAGAATGGAGTTGCGATTAAGGAAGAGGCCATGATGGATAATGCCTTTAAGGTACCGAAGAACGCGTTTGAGAGCTTGCCGGTGGGTTTGTCGCTGACTGTGCACGAATTGAGACAACTTGTTAATGGCATATGAAATGTTCGGTCGAGTGAATGCGAGGTATTGAAGTGACCCGACAAGTTTTCGGAATGGAGTTGCGTCCACTGTGGGATATGAGTCGGTGTGTGATAAAGGTTCGGTGGTGCTAAGAGGTGTCATGACATCCTTTGCACCATCCATCTGAAACTATTGTAGAATATCTTGAATGTAATGATGTTGCGACAATAAAAGACCCGTAGGTGTAGGAATGACCTCAACACCTAGAAACTGATGGAGCATACCAAGATCTTTGATGGAGAATTTATGGCTTAAAGATTGAATGAATTGATCGAGGAAATATGAATCATTTCCCGCAAGGACTATGTCATCTACATAAACAATGAAATAACAAGTAATTGTTTGATATTTGTAGATAAAAAGAGAAGCATCGGCTAGAGATTTATGAAATCCATAGTGAAGAAGGAAATGAGTGAGCTCAATGTACCAAGCGCGTGGAGCTTATTTTAAGCCGTATAAAGACTTTTTGAGCTTACAGATATGATGTGGGTATTGAGAATCTATGTAACCTGGTGGCTGAGTCATGAAGACATCATGAAGAGTGGCATGAAGGAAGGCATTGTTGACATCTAGTTGTCGCAACGACCAATTTTTTGATAGTCCAATAGAGAGAATAGTACGAATGGTGATGGGTTTAGTAACAGGACTGAAGTTATCAAAGTAGTCTTTCTCATATTGTTGAAGGAAGCCTTTCGCCACGAGGCGAGCTTTGATTTGACAATGGAGTCATCAGAATTACGTTTGATTTTGAAAACCCATTTACAACCAATGGGTTTATGAGAGGTCGTGGGTACAATCTCCCATGTTTGATTTTAGATGAGTGCATTAAATTCTGCATCCATTGCATTGCGCCATTGCGGGTCTTTAGAAGCTTGAATATGAGTGGTTGGTTCAAGGGTAGGTGGGAGCGGATAGAGAGTGGTAGTATTTACAGTATTAGAATTGTAGTATTTAGGATTGGGTTTACGATTTCGGTGAGGGTGAGTAGAGTGTGGAGGTGGTGGTGGTTTAGGAGAAGGTAAGGAAATATGGGTCTCAGGTTGAGAGGTGTGCGTGGATGAGACTGTGTCAGGTGAAGAATCTATTGGTGAGGAAGGAGTAGGAGTAGATGGGTTCAAAGATTCTGTAGTGGATGGAGTAGTATTATTGTGAGTAGGTAGTGGAGTGGAAGTGGGGTTTAGTTGCATGGTGTGTGGGACGTATGCATGAATAGGTGAAGGTGATGGGATAGAGGTGGGTATAGTATGATATTTTGTTTTTATTTTGGTAGTAGGTATAAACTTTTCCGGTGTAATAAGGGGATTTATAGAGGTACCATGTGTGGTGAAGGGGAAAATATGGTAAATGAATTCAACATGATGAGAGTGATAAATTCGGTGTGAGGTGGGATCATAACATTTATAAGCCGATTTAGAGGAGGAATAATTGAGAAATATGCATTTGATAGAACGCAGATGGAGCTTGGATGAGGCGTAGGGTCGCAACCATGGAAAAAAAGACAACCAAATGGCTTAAGTTTTGCGTAGGTTGGTTGAATTTTGTATAGCCATTCATAAGGTGACTTGAAATTTAGAATTTGTATGGGTAGTCGATTGATAAGATAGATGGCGATTTGAAATGCATGAAACCAAAAATTGAGTGTCAAGTTTGCATTTTGAAGTAAAGGAAAATCCGGTTTCAAAAATATCTCGGTGGCGTCTTTCGGCGACACCATTTTGTTCCGGAGTGTGTGGGGGAGTGGTAAAGTGGGAAATCCCATGCTTTTGAAGGTAGGGAATCAAGCCAATGTATTCGTCTCCATTGTCTAAAAACAAGGAGACAAGCGGTGTTTTAAAAAAATTCAACTAGAGTTTTAAATTATGGGAATAAGACTACGACATCAGACTTCCTTTAAAGTAAAAATTGAAAAAGATGACATAGTATGCATATCCATCAATAGAAGTTTGAACCGGACCCAAACATCCGAATAAATAAGCTCAAGTGGTTTTTAGACCTTAAATGAATTTTCTCCAAATGGTTGTTTATTACTTTTATTTAATGAACAAGCATCATAATGAAAGAAACATTTTACATTTTATTATAACCAAGTCCTAAGTTATTGAGCAAAAGTTTTAGAACTTTGGTGGAGGGATGCTCAAACTTGTGGTGCCAAGAGAGAAGCGATTCGGATGTCTTGATGATTGCGTTGAGTTGATGAATGGGTTGATGAGGAAAGGTTGAATCATAATAGACGTCATCAATGTTCACTCCCCGCATGAGTCGTGCCCCATGTGAAGATCCTTAACAAAAAATGAAACGGGAAAAATTCAACGGAGATATTATTAGTTTTGCAAAGTTTAGCGACCAAAACAAGATGATTACGTAAATAGGACAAGTAAAACATTATTTAAAGATAATGTGCCAGTGGAGGTGAGAATGGAAGTATGGCCGGTGTGGGAGATGGAGAGAGTTTTACCATTCCCGAGCACGATCTCATCGGGCCCGCCATATTCTGAGAGGTGGTGTAAATAAGACCGGTCATGTGTGACATGGTATGATGCTCCAGTATCAAATATTAAAGGTGATGTAGGTTGCGAGGAACTTGACACCGAATAGTTCATCGTCGGGTTGTTATGCGACCCGAACGAGTTCACAGCAACATTGTTATCTTCTAAAAATCGTTTGAGCTACCGACAATCTTTTGTTGTATGACCTGGAATAGTACAATAATTATAAAAATAATTATTTCGGTTAGTACGAGCATATTGTGCAATACCACTGTGTGGATTTGGAGCTTGATTATTGTGTGGGCAACTAGAGTTGGGCCTATTAGAAGGTCGGTTTTCATGAGTGGGCCAAGGGTATGAACGTTGGGCTTGTTTTTTAGTACTGTTAACCGTGGTAACAAGGGGTGTGGGATGAGTTTCTTGAAGAGATCGTTCATGATCTACCAGCTTTTCATAGAGATCGGAGAAACTCATGGATGTGTCATGAATTTTTAGAGCAGCAGTAATGGGTTTGTAATCGTCACCTAAATGGGTGAGGATATGAACAATGAGATCGTCATCATCAATCGCTTGTTGGATAGGTGTCACACCCCCGCTGAGAGCGGAAACACGGGGATGTAACGAGACGGGATCATCATAACACATGGTAAACATTAGAGAAGCAATACAAATAATGATGACAAGCGTGTCATGACGACACCCGACACAAATGGAGACTTGTGTCGTGTTTAGCCAATATTCATGACAACATAGCCATAAACATAAACTTGTGAATGATTCACATAACCAAAAATAGTAACATTGTAATATAATTCCCATAACCCGGGAACAAGTATCTAAAAGAATAATTGTATGTAATCAGACCAACAATGTTTCAAAAGAATGTTTGTCAAGTATTGTATAGTCTTAAAAATGCATCCTAGTGTCTTCACTAAGGCAGCACACCTAGATCTTCAATTAGAATTGTCACCTGAAAAGATATGCTCAAAACGGTCAACAAAATTGTTGGTGAGCTCGCAGGTTTAAATAGTAAGTAAATAATTGATGCTGTATAGTAATTGTTGTAGAATACCGTGAATACAGTTATAAGTAAGCAAAATCACATAACAATAAGCTTTACAACCAAACCTAATGACGTACACACAGAATCTTGTCGGAATATATTCACCCAAGGGCCCGTTCCTGGCCACTGTTGGTACCAACTAGTATACCAACAAACGAGGGTGGGGTGTCAACCCAGTAGTACTACCAATACCTATCCGTCGGTTCCAACACCGGAATTAAATGGTTGTAAAGAAAGTACCACACAACGACTCATGTATGTATCAGATAAGTACTCGCAAAATAGTAACACGTTGATTCCAAGAATGTAAGCTGTACAACATAAAAATGGGTGAGCATACTTTTCCCCCATGTTTGTAAATAATTGAAGTATTGAATAAGCATAAAAAGGGGCCACGAAACTCACTTGTTAGGTGGTAAGTATGAATGATGAAATTTTCCAAATGTAGTATGCAATGAACGGTCAAACACCTATTGACAGTTATTGTTAAGCATTAATGGTACGTATAAAGTAAATAATAACGTTCGGTAGGTTCGGGTTGCATTGGTTCGGTCGCGTGTAATGCACACAAGCAGACATATGTATTAGATCTTATATAGATCCAAGTACTAGGAATCGTTACCATTGCCGATGATATTTGTGTAAAAGTTTCATTGTTATTAGAGAAATACTTAATAAATATTAGCGTTGCAAATCGATTGTTGATAATTGTAAAATGTTATGTTGATTTGATTTGGAATAACATTAATAAGTTTGATAATGTCAATTTTAAAGATTGTCATTAGCAACGGTACCCGTGTTAATGTCACCTTAACATCACACGACAAACACACACCACACACAAGAAGAAACTCACACACAACAACTCCAATCATACGACAGGACCAGACGCACAACTCAATCACTCCTTCCGCACGAATCAACCTTCATTTGTACGAATCAGCTACATTCGTACGAATGGACCTCCATTCGTGCGATTCGGCCTTCAGTCGTACCACACAACACTCAATCGCACGACTCTACATCCATACACACGAATCAACCATCATTCGTCCGAATCAGCTTCATTCGTACGACTGAACCTCCATTTGTGCGACTAGGCATTCATTCGTGCGACATACGCACAATCGCACATATTCATCTGCATAGACTCAATCGCATAAATACACTCATACGCATGACTCAATCGCACGACACACACACAGTCGCATGACTCAATCGCACGACACACACTCGCATGACTCAGTCACACGATAGACACAGTCGCACGACTCAGTCGCACGACACACCCAGTCGCACGGCTCAATCGCACGGCACCCAGTCGCCAGAACAGCAGAATCGCGACTACAGAAGTGCAGAGTAGCCTTCGGCTGCTCCGCGCATGAGATTCACACCTCAAAGACTTCTAGAAACACATTTCCAACATGTACAAACAAGAAGAACACGCAGAAAGGCAACACACGCACCCACGCGACCTCATGTGCTCGGGTTGGCCCCGAGCACCCGAAACCCTAAAGGTGCAGCAGTAAACAAGCAAGAAAAAGGGACGAACAAGGTCGTCTACCTACAAAAAAGGAGTAGTCTCAGCTGTAGCCGAGGCTTTGCCGGTGAAAACACGAAGAAACGAGGCGGTTCGGTGCAAGGAGGAGGAGAAAATGGAAGAAGAAGAAGATGAAGAAGAAGATGAAGTAATGGAGGCTAGGGCTGGAAATGGGGTTTATATACCCAGCCCTAGTTTGGCAAAATGTCACATTTGGTCCTTGCACTTAGCCCCCGAGTTCCCAAGTTTGTTTCGGTTAAAAACGACCTTAATCGGCTAGTTATATTAACGATAAAAGTGCAAATAATGATATTTGTAACTTAAAAATTATTTTATTAATGTCAATAATAATATATAAAAATGGTATATTTAATGATAACGATAAGGACAGTAAATTTTTCAAGGATAGAAACACTAACGATGAGAACACAAGTGTAACAGATGATAAAGCAAGTATAATATCCACACGAATAGTTCATAAAGGTGAGGAATGAGCGTTCAAAGAAAAGTTAACAGAAACACGTTAATTGACGGACCTTTTGGTGACTGATGTCACAATAGGGCTAGTTCATCAGCAATGGCTTTCATCTCATTAAGATATTCAACGACAGGTTTGGTTCCTTTGGTAAGGGTGACAAGTTTTGAACGAAGAGAGATGATTCGGGATCATGATACGCTAGCATAGCTCTCGGTTAGTCGGTGAAAGAGTTGTGGTGAGGTTTCAGCCAAGGCTATAATCGGTTGTATTGTATCGGAACAGCTTCCTAGGAGCGCTCCAAGAAGAATCTGATCTTGGCGAAACCAAGAACGATATTTTGGATTCAGTTTGCCCTCAAGAGTTTTTGATGGTGCTTTGGTACTGCCATCGACATAATGCTCGAGTTCGAACCCCATTAGTATGGAGAGTACTTGTTTACGCCATGAGGGAAAATTATTTGATGTGAGTTTGATTGGGAAATCATCGGGCCCGCCATATGCTGAATAAGGTTGTGTGAATGGAAAGAAAAAAAGGACATAGGTATGGATCAAAGACTCAAAGGAGTTGAATGGCTCTAATTACCATGTAAGAATTGTATATTCCATATATTGATTGATTACAATGTGAGGAATACAAGCTTAATATATAGACAATACATAATAAGGAAATGAGCTAATTCTATTAAGGATCACCACAATTACAATAATATACATTCTAAATATACATATGGCTGAAATTAGGCAGTGATAATGCAATATTCTTTATGATTCGGTTATGATTTGGTAATATTCCTTATAAGACTGCATCAGGACATCGCCCCAACTCCACCATGGAGTGGTCCCCTCTAGAATCCCTGCCGTCTAGGGCTTCACCTCTAAAAACCTTAAAGGCTCATTAACATTTGAGATTAGAATATTGATCAATAGCGCACTCCATAAACTACAAGAATCTAAGGCTAAGGCGTATACTTTTGCCATCGCCACCGGGCCCTATCGTCACCACCTTAGCCTATGACGACGACATAATAGTCATAGCCTTGTCACTATTGGCCAAAAAAATATCATTGTCGTAGATGCAGTCACCAAAGGATACTATCCCGATAACTTATTATCGCCAAAATGAAAATAAAATTAATTTAGTTTATGGCGATGACATGTAATCGCCATAAACTTTCTGGTTTTAGTTTTTATTTTTAAGGTTTTTAGTATTTCTATTTTTTTACCCAATATCATAGTTTCCTAAAGGAAATCAATGCACACAAACAAAAACTAATATTACAAATACCTAAACGGAAATCATACGATTATAGTTAATTACGTACCAAATGAAACAAAACTACTAGTGTAAACATGTTTTAAATTTTTACAAACCAACCAAATTAACTCCCTGATTGTTGTCATCTTCATAATCTCTTCATTATTATGATTTGATTTTTTTATTTCTAGGGTTGCAAACGAACTGAAAGTTCAACGAACAGTTCGTGAACTGTTCGGCGGGAAGTTCTTTTATGTTCATTCGTTTAGTAAATGAACGAACACAAATAAGAAAATTTCGCTCGTTTAGTTAAACGAATAAATATGAACACAAGACGTGTTCGTTCATTTATGTTCGTGAACGTTCTATAATGTGTTCGTTTATGTTCGTTAATGTCAGTTCGTGAACGTTCGATAATGTGTTCGTTTATGTGTTTGATTATTTTATTAGTTTTTGTGTTATGATTATTTTATTAGTTTTTGTGTTAGTTATTTTTATGACAATTATGTCAAGTAATTTGGATATTTATGTTACGTTTTTATTTATTTTGGTAATTTTGTAATGGAATACTGATTTATTCTAAAATAAATATATGATCATTTTTTTCGTTTGTGTTCATACACTTCTTTGTGTTCATCATGTTCATGAACATTTGTTTGTTTTCGTTTGATCCCGTTTGTGTTCGTTTGCGTTAGGTAAGTGTTCATGAACAGTTCATGAACATGTTCATTTTCTTAATGAACGAACACGAACAAGGAAATTCATTCGATAAGTATTCATGAACAGTTCGTGAACAGTTCATGAACAAGCTTATGTCTTAATGAACGAACATGAATAAGGCCTTGTTCATGTTCGTTCGGTTCGTTTGTAGCCCTAATAGTTATTTCATATTTATTCATTCTTTGCATTTATTTTCTCAGTGCTTTCACCTTCATGCCTATTAACGACCCCTCTTGATGAATCATATACCAAGAGATATTTTTTACTTTTCATCCAACACATCTTGTATGACCATACATTTATCCTAAAGTGAGCTCTCAACATTCCATCTTATTTACTACCAACTCACCTGCCTCCATTCATATTTGAGCTTATTGATTTTCAATTTTTGCTTGTAATTTTAAAAAATACCATTGAAAAGTATTATATTTTTTACAGAATTTTGGCAGTAAAATTGCTATAGAATAAAATTAAAAAAGAATCATGTTTTTTAATAATAAGCATATATACATAACAATTACCAAGTTTCAACATATAAACTAACAATGCAACAAACAATATTCAATTATCAATATATTAACATGGGTTTCGGGTGATTTAACTCATTAAAACTAAAAGCACAAATCATTAACCCGATTGAAGTGTGTTTGGGTGATTTTCACCTATTAAAACAAAAGGTTAGTCAAGATATACCAAAATGACTTGAATAGACTTAATGTCCACAACAATTATCTTAAATGGGTCAAAAACTCAAAATCACCCAAACACAACATGTTAAAAACATAAACCTATTTTCATCGCCAAAGGGTGATTTTGATCCATTCAAAGTAAACAATATACTAAATCAACAATGTACTAACAATGTATTAAATTAGTTAAACTAATAACAACATATGAACACATGATAATAGCATATGCAACAAATCATATAACGATATAACGAAAGTCGTCGCCATAGTTGTACTAATATCAACATACTAAATCAATAATGCACTAACAATATACTAATTTTATTAATATTAAACTTTTAGAAAATTTTATCGACCTATGATGATGATATGATGTTTTATAAATGCGGACTTATTTCCCTCCAACTCTCCAAGTTATTATAGAGGAAAAAATGGTTTTTACCTATGGTGATAGGGGTACACATTTTTTTTAAATTGCACTATTATTTACAGTAAATCAAAATGACAAGTTATGGTTAATGACCGAAGGTGATATATGTGTGAGTTTGGTCCGTTTCGCTTTAAACATAGTTATCTTAGTTATATTGTAGACCGAGTGACCGATAATCTAGTCCAATTTGAAACAATTTAAGCTAAATTTTGGTAATTCTAAAACATGACATTGAAACCATACACATGTTTGGATTTGAAACAGACAATGAACACATTTAATAAACACGTAATAAAGAAAGGATAGCATAACAACTCATAAAGAACAACTAGGAATTAAATATAAAACTAAATTGCGCAAACTAAAACCCAGACTATAAATAAAGGTGAAAATTTTAAAGTTAATAGATAGAGAATATACCATACGGTAATAAGTAATATCTTTAGGGTTATATTAAAATCAATCATTTTTTCTATCAATAAAAACCACTTATGTTCTTAATGTCGTTATGATGTTGCGAAGTTTAATATATAAATGAGCTACATTGAAACATAACTAGTTTTATACCCGTCCGGTGGCCGGGTATTGTAACGCATTATGCGATCATGCCCTGAGATTTGTTTTTTACAAAGTATATACAGAGTTGATAGTCAAAAAACAACAACAAACAACCATAAGAAAAACGGTAAGAAGTCACCTTTAAACATATAAAACATACCAACGTAGTTAGTAGATTTCACAAAAACGATGCGTAACAGTGATGTAAGATGGATAAATAGCCACATGTCTCGAATGTTTCATAGAACAATCATCTACGCAATAAATCGCTTTGGCCTCTTAATAGCCTAACTAGGCCTTTTGTTTCCATGTGATGCAGTTGAAGTTTCCTCGTCGCATGTCGATCCATAAACTATCACTATTACAAAGTTGTTAATAGATGACGTGCAAAAGATGACGCGCGAAGAAAGATGATACACATTTTCGCGTGTCATAAAAACTATGTCGTATTTTATATATTTTGTAGAAAAATGACACGCATTTGTGCGTGTCATCTTTGACCGTCATCTTTAAAACGTGCCATACTTAATTTTCAATTCCTGCTTCTCTTAGAAAACAATGGTATTATAATTGTTTCAACAAAACCCTAAATAAACCTTCATCTTTATTCAAACGAATTTGCATTGCATCCTCCCTCCCGTTATACTCTGCCTCTGTTTCTCTCTCTAAAATCCTTCATCCTCTCATGGCAATCGCTACAGAAACACAAGTTCCACAACAGGTATCATTCGATTTCTCATTTCTATCGCCTTTAGACCACCCTAGGGTTTCTAATTTTGTGTTAGGGTTTGTTTTTGTATGTTAACTCCGTATACATCTTACATGCTACGAGTTACAAGAAATCATTAGGTTTTTATTTGATGTTGTTGTTGTTAATGATGATGTTGAGGAGTTTTTGTCTTCGTTGTTTTGTTTTCTAGAAGGATGAGATGTTGAAATTGGATCTGTTTTGGTTTCAATTGGAAGTAGTATAAGTACCGTGGTTTCAATTGAGCTATGAAGATTTCTGATTGTTGGTTAATGTGTGGATTTGGTTATCTGGTTGTTGTGTGTTGTGAAATGTTTGTTGATTTCTGTGTGTGTGGTGTTTTATCAGGGTTCTACAGAGGCAGCAACAGAGAAGAAGAGGTGGACGCTTAATGATTTCGACATAGGGAAGCCACTTGGAAGGGGGAAGTTTGGTCATGTTTATATAGCTAGGGAAAAGAGGGTTAGTATTTAAATCTCAGTTCAATGCTTAAGTCTTATCAATGGTTGTGAGTTTAATGGTGACTATCATAGTATATTAAATCTCAGTTCAATGCTTAAGTCTTAGCTATATTGTGGATTTATCTGAATTGTTGTGTCAAATTTCCTGTCACTAATCTTACTGTTGATATCTCATCTCAACAACTACATCTGCTTAATTGGTTATTAATTTATGATGTTGATGTATAACAATATTTGTATTTTTTGAAACAGAGCAACCATATAGTTGCATTGAAGGTGCTTTTCAAGAGCCAACTTAAACAATCTCAGGTGGAGCACCAACTTCGCCGTGAAGTCGAAATACAAAGCCATCTTAGACACCCTAATATCCTAAGACTCTATGGCTACTTCTATGATCAGGTATAAATTCCTTCCATATTGTTGTTTTCTTTAAGGTCTGGAACATGGTTTATATAATACAAACATCAATTTCTACAGAAAAGAGTCTACCTGATTTTGGAATATTCTGCCAAAGGAGAACTCTACAAGGAGTTGCAAAGGTGCAAGCACTTCAGTGAGCGACATGCTGCTACTGTAAGTATTTCATATTGCTATTAGTTTTATCGGTTTATATAATTTGAGTAGAAAAGAATGTGATTATAGGTTTTATTTGCTTGAGATATAAAGATAGACCCCCAAAATCGATGTAAATGGTTAACTAGTAATAATCCTTTTTGCAACAGTATATTGCTTCCTTAGCGCGGGCACTTATATATTGTCATGGGAAGCATGTTATTCATAGAGATATTAAACCGGAGAATCTCTTGATTGGTGCACAGGTAACCTTCTATAACCACATATTGTATAGTTTATTTTCGGCTTCATGTTTGACAAATGATTTGGCAGAAACATAAAGTAAACTTGTAATGTTCTTCAGGGTGAACTAAAGATTGCAGATTTTGGTTGGTCTGTGCACACATTCAATCGCAGGCAGACCATGTGTGGTACTCTAGATTATCTCCTACCAGAAATGGGTAAAGCATAGTTAATTCACTACTAGACTTAAATCATTAGGTTGTATTTATTTCTCCACCACCATGACCACGCACAGGCGACCACCAAGCACCACGCACAGGGTTATAATTTGGGTTAATTAACATCTGTATACAGTAACTATTTTGATTCATCCAAGTTAACAATAACAGTAGCAGTACAAGACCATTATCGATTGACCCTAAACTTTGATGGTGCATGCAATATCTCGTAGTTTCAATAATACTTTTGTACTGTGTTTCAAAGCAATGGCAATATTACCAATTGAATAAAGTATTTTAAATATTGTTATTATATATATATGATAGATAAAAACTTTACTTCATTCAATCTGTCCACAAAAACAAGAAACATAATGGAAGACAAAATAATTAAACATGCACAATGTTATTCATGCATTTGGTGAACCCTTACACTCTGATGGCTAACAGTTCCTCCTTTGCTTTTTGACAGGGATGCAAACCACTACATACTATCATAGGCTCACAGCACAAGGCAAATAATATAGCTCAATCAATGTTAGTAAGCTAAAATCTAAGTCCTAGCCTGTAGGTATCTTACTCTTTTAAATAATAGATGATTCAATTTATTGTTTCAATGTATATTAAACATGAGAAGATATTGTTTACTTCTTAAATCAAGTCAGATTGGACTTGGTTTCTTGATGAGAGAATGCCCTGTAGATGCCCTAGCCATTGTTACCACAACAATAGTATATGGGTTCTTGTTTGTGTGATGTTTTTGGATGATATCCTTGAACGTGCCATGGACACTAGATCATTAGATCCCATGTCTGGCCCCATGTTGGGTTGTAGGCTCGTTAGTGGCAGCCGGCCCTAATGAGTTCTATGTGGGCTTGGGCCTAACTTAGGGATTAAGTTTCCTAACCCTAGATTAGTCTCTATATAATGATATCATTGTACTTGTAATTTATGAGCACCTGATTAATAAAATACCTAGTTGCAGCAAAATGGACGTAGGTCACATCGACCGAACCACTCTAAATCTTGTGTGTCGTGTTCATTATTTACTCGCAAGAAGATTGTTTGTGTGTGCGTGAAACCTGATCTTAGCAACTGGTATCAGAGCCGGTTTAGGCTCTTGTGATTGAAGATCAGTACAAACACCACCACCGAACTAGGGTTTCTGCCTCTGCCGCCGCCGCCGCCGCCGTTCCGCCGCCGCTGCCTCCGTCTTCAGCTTCCGCCGCCGCCTAACCCGATTTAGGGTTCAGGCGCCACCGCAACAAGCTCCAGCCGCCGCCAAACCCCGATTAGGGTTCCGGCGACGCCTTCCCAGCACTCGACCGCCGCCGCCACTGCCGATTAGGGTTCCGACGAACCCTAAACCGCCGCCACCACCGCCGATTTCAGGAATCCAGCGCCGACCACCGCCGGGATTCATCCTGCGACCGCCGAAACAGCTGCTGCTGTTTGTTCTGTTGCTGTTGGCTCAGTATTTGGGTTGAATAGCCGCTGATTGGTCTGATTTGGGTTGAATAGCTGCTGATTGGTCTGATTTGGGTTGAAATAGCTGCTGATTGGGTCTGATTTGGGTTGAAATAGCTGCTGATTGGGTCTGATTTGGGTTGAAATAGCTGCTGCTGTTTGTTTTTTTTGCTGTTGGTTCAGTGTTTCAATTGAAGGTTGGAATAATGGCAGAAGACGGGAAACTAACGATTAAGAAGTTTGACGAGAACAAGTTTGGTTGGTGGAAGATGCAGATTGAAGCAGTTCTTTGTGAGAAAGATTTAGATATAGTGCTTGAAGGTATAAAACTAGAAAAGACTTCACAAGCTGATTGGGACAGGATGGATAAAAAGGCTAGGGCAATGATAACGCTCTCTTTGTGTGAGAATGTTACGTATAACATCCAGAAGGAGACCACAGCTAGTGGTATGATGACAACATTATCAAACATGTATGAGAAGCCTTCTGCAGCAAATAAGGTTTATCTGATCCGAGAACTTGTGAATACTAGGATGAAAGAAGGTGACTCGGTAACAGATCACATCAATAAGCTTAACTCACTTTTGACTCGTTTAGTGTCTGTGAACATTAAATTTGATGATGAGGTTCAAGCCCTATTTTTATTATCCTCATTACCTGAGAGTTGGTCTGGAACCGTAACTGCAGTTAGTAACTCGTCTGATACTAGCAAGTTTACGTCTGATAAGATGCGGGATCTTATTACAGGAGAGGATGCACGACGTAAAGTTTCAGGTGAATCTTCAAGTTCTTTGTTGAGTACAGAGGGCAGGGGAAGAAACAATGAACGTGGAAGTCGTCAGGGCAGGAGGAGGAGTCAGTCTAAGACTCGTAAGGATGTGGTATGTTGGAATTGTAAAGAAGAAGGGCACTTTAGGAATTAGTGCCCAAAGTCTAAGTCTAAGAAAAAAGTTAACATTGTAAGAGACTACGCAGATGATGATGTTTTGATCTGTAGCGTGGAGAACAATGTGGATTTCTGGGTTATGGACTCTGGTGCTTCATTTCATGCTACCCACAGCGGTGAAGCATTGCAGAATTTGAAGAAAGGTGATTTTGGTAAGGTAAAACTGGCGAATGATGAAGTTCTTGAGGTCACGGGCATGGGTGATATAGATTTGAAAACTTCAGTCGGTTCATGGACTTTAAAGGATGTCAGAGTGATTCCAAGTTTGAAGAAAAGATTAATTTCAGTTGGACAGTTGGATGAACAAGGTCATGAAGTTAAGTTCGGGAAAGGGCAGTGGAAAGTTATTAAAGGTAATCTTGTCATAGCTCGTGGAAGAAAAAGAGGTTCGCTTTACATGGTTAGTTTACCGTCTGAGGGAGTGACCATCCCAGTTCAGAAGAAAACCAAAGTCGGGTTCACAGAATCTCAGGGGCAGAAGAGGGTTTGTTTTGCAGATGATAAACCCAGAGCTTCAGGTCAGATTCAAGATGAATATACTGTGAAAGGTTCAGAAAGGTCAATCAGGGGTAGTCGTGACAGTGGGAGCAATGGCAGTCATTCAGTCAAAGCTTCAGTCAGGACTACTAGACGGTGGGTCAAGAGAACCAGTATTCCAGGTGTCAAAGTCTCTCTAGAGGATTATCTGCTTTATTCGGAGAGTGTTTGTTCTCAGGATTTCTCAGGGTCTAGCAGTTCGTTTCAGTGGGAGCCAACAAAGACAGAGAATGAGTCACTAATAGTGACTGGTGAGTTGAAGCTCAATGGGAGCTTCAACGGGCCTTCAGGCTAATTGAAGAGAAGGCGGCTGCAACTAGTGTTAAGGAAGATTACAAGATGTACAAGATGATGGCGACAGTGGGGCGTAGTTCGAGCCTCCAAGTGGGAGATTGTTGGGTTGTAGGCTCGTTAGTGGCAGCCGGCCCTAATGAGTTCTATGTGGGCTTGGGCCTAACTTAGGGATTAAGTTTCCTAACCCTAGATTAGTCTCTATATAATGATATCATTGTACTTGTAATTTGTGAGCACCTGATTAATAAAATACCTAGTTGCAGCAAAGTGGACGTAGGTCACATCGACCGAACCACTCTAAATCTTGTGTGTCGTGTTCATTATTTACTCGCAAGAAGATTGTTTATGTGTGCGTGAAACCTGATCTTAACACCCCATGCCATCAAACTCCACTAAATCCAGGTATTACATAATACACTATCATTCAATGTTATGCCATTAATTTCTATAAATTTTTGGTTTTTACAGGAATAAGTTTGTAAAATATACTGTGGTTGGGTCTCAACAACTGCACGTTAATAAGTACGATATTTGCTGCTTGATGTTTTTATCTCTTCACTATGAGTTATGCTCTTCCTGGTAAGTTATCTTCCCTGTTTTTATATGAGCATGTTTGAATATGAACTTATCTACCACTTAATTAAACTTTTATAGTACGGTGTGTTGGGTATGCATCGAAAATTGCAATATCTATGTCATGCAAATGCATTTGCTTTTCTTTTGGTCTTCTTGTGAAGTTGTGATCATCATTGAAATTGATACATATTGTGTAACTCAAGAAAAGATAGGTGTGTACTGTGAAGCCATTACCCTATTTTTGAGCCAACAACTATTGATACTAATGTCACTCCTTTGGTGCAGTAAATATGGCCCCTGAAGATGATACAGTTGATAGTTTATATCTTGGCAATGGACACAAGTCTTATTATGTATTTTTTAATGTCACCCATTTGTTGATTTGTAGTTGCTATTATTATTAAATATGATTGTCTATGTATGAGATTTTTATAAGTAAATTACCATAGTTAGTAAGTAGAAGTATTCATAAATTCTGATAATTTGGTGAACTCTGATCTACATACCACCTGATCTGATAATTAGTAAATTCCGGTATGGCTGGTTATGTATACATACACATGTATGGCTATCTATATACATACACATGATCTAATAAACTAGTCAAGTGTTTGAGATTGTTTATCTTAAACTGGTCAGGTTGGTGGAAGCGGTTTTGGATGTTATTGACAAGTTTAATTTGGTGAATTGGTTTTGTCTTAGGTTGGAGGAGGTAAGATGAATACATCGATGTTGATTTGGATGGAGTTCGTGAAGACTGGTCGCATTACGTATCGAATTTCATTTATATGTAGGCTTGCAATGAAATATTTGAACTTGTATTTGTATTGCAATGAATTTGGATTTGCTTTGTAGTTTATATTATTTAACAACTTTTGTAAACTTTGTTGGTATTTAATGGATTTCGATTTTAGTGTTATTCGAGTTCGCCACCAACTGTAGCAGCACCATACGCTAAAATTTGTCCCTTTTTAATGCATTTACCCCACCCGAACCGTACGGTTGTTCGATTCTATCTTTTTTTCTTGTTATTCTTTTATCTTTTTTTTATCTTTCCCTCATCATGAAAAATAGAGAAACCTTTTATTATCTTATATCATCAGGGTAATGATCTATCAACCTGCTGGTTCTTTTTCTGAAGTAGCAACGAGAGAATTCATCCTGGAAGTGGGAGAACTGCTGAAACTACGTTAAACCCTGAAAAGGGTTTATGTACAAAGAACGGGCAAACCCTTATGGGTTGTATCCAAAGACATGGAAAGAGATGTTTTTATGTCAGCAACAGAGGCCCAAGCTTATGGAATTGTTGATCTCGTAGCGGTTGAATGACAGTAGCCTGGATTTCACGTCAATTCTGAAATTAACCTTTAATATTCTATGAATTTTTTTCATTATTCTATTGAATATGAATAGAAGTAATTCATAATCATCCGGTTAGGATCGATCTAAACCAGCCCATTATGTATATGATTCAACATGCCAACGATTAAACAACTTATTAGAAATACAAGACAGCCAATTAGAAATGTCACAAAATCCCCCGCGCTGAGTATAGCGGCCATATCTGTCTTTGGTTTCATTGCTTGATGTTTTGTCTGGTTCAATAATACGGCTTATCCTAGTGAGTTTTATGGACCCACTGGACCAGAAGCTTCTCAA